>CP045899.1:24034398-24063197 GCA_013387185.1 Caligus rogercresseyi | reverse complement strand
ATATATATAATATATATATATATATATATATATAAGGCTATAATAACCATTATCGCATTAAAATGACTTATGCATTTCATCAATTGCTTAAGATATCAATGTAATTTTAAAATATAAAATCGATTCTTTTTTCTCGTGAGGCATTTTCCTCGCTGTTATTTTTTACTTTGTAGGCCCTAATCTCGCAGGCCCAGTCGGGTGTTCCATGAGGTTGAAATCCACAGCTGATACTTTTTAGGGGTTAAGACACTTGGCCTTAGAATTTCTTAGATCCTTATATAAAAGGTTGTGCCTGCCTCAACGGGTATTCCATAGGTTTAAAATCCACAACCAACCCTTCTTGGGCGTAAACGAAACACAACTCCAGAGTTTTTCAGAGACTGATTTTACGGGTCCATTCACTGCTGAGCTCTCTTAAGTGTAAAAGACCCTCGGATTAAGAGGTTTTCATATCTTAATCTCGCAGGTTCTGCATGCCTCAGCCGAAGGGCCCATGTGATTGAAATTTGACCCTTCTAACGGTGGATTTTAAACCCATGGGCACCCGGTTGAGGCTGGTGCATCCAGTTAGATTTAGATCTACTTATGTCTACGTATTTTCTACTTTAAGAAGGGTCGGCGGTCGATTTAAATCCCATAGGACTCCCGGCGGAACATCCGAGGCTAAGGTGTGCAAAACTCTTAAGCCGCGCGTGTCTTTTTCCCTAAAAAGTGTCAGCAGTAGATTTAAACTCCATGGGATCCACGACAAAGCCTGCGAGATTAGGGTCTATAAAGTAATAAAAATAGCGAGGAAAATGTCCCACGAGAAAAAACTTCGTGACAAAAACGTCCACGAGAAAAAGTAGAATGAGACAAATGCTTCGTGACAAAAATACCCGCGAGAGAAAAGGAGAACGAGGAAATTTACCGACTATAAAAGAGCACTCGAGGTAAATACCCAAGACAAAAAGCAGACACTAAAAACGTCCACGAGGAATTTACGCGCGTTGAAATTACTGGACACCCTACTTTTCCTCTATCCTTAAACATAGACTAATTTTTTTAAATCTATTAATAGTGGACTTCTCTGCTTGAACACATTAATTTACCCTTCAACCTGCGGACTTAAGGTATTTAATACATTGCTTTGGTAGTAAGATATGAAGCGTTGGAAATCAAAATTCCCTTCAAATATGACGAATACAGAGTGTTGGCAGCAAATGAAGTAAAATAATTAGAATATTGAAAGACTCTTATCTTGTCGACTAATTTTTAGTAGGTCGATATTTAGTCTATACACCATTTAAAAAAACATTCAATTCCAATAAGAAGAGTCTTGATTCTGCTGATGCATAAATTTTTGTTTGTTTGACGTTTGGGCTACACGGCATTGGACCATAGAGATATAAAGATATAGAGAGCTTATTCCCCTCAATAGCTGAGAAGCATCGTTCAGCTGTCGCCTGTGCCCAATATAAATAAAGTTATTTGATCTACGTCATCGTAAGTTGATCATAGATATAGAAAAATTTGTTTTGGACACAAAAACGTATTCCTCTGAAGAATCCAATAAGCCTTCTATGTTTATATCTCTATGCATTGGACACGTTAACAAACAATATTGGAGGAAAGTTGATGAGTCAAGAGTTCATGAAATATAATTTTAGTGATGGGTCGATGTTTTTTGTTAGTAAGTTAGCATATTCACATATATCTCTAAGAATACTGCTCAAATCGCACATCATTACAGCCTAATGTATATATATAATCCCATCGAAACCAGTCCGCAAATAAGAGTGAGGTAGGAGTTTATTATTATAAATATAAACAATGAACTCAATAGCTAAGGAAGGAATGATAGTCCGAAGGAGGATTATTTTTCATCATCATCTTCATCTCCCATTGCGTCATCGGAGTCTTCATAATCCTCCTCTCCCTCTTCATCTTCATCGAGTTCATCCGTTCGCTTCTTTGCTTCTTCCTCATCATCCTCTTCTTCTTCGTCATCTTCTTCCTCGTCGAATTTATCCGTTCGCTTCTTAGCATCTTCTTCATCGACTTCGTTGGTTCGCTTCTTTGACTCTTCATCTAAATCATTGTTTTCCTCCTCATCTTCTTCCTCGTCGAGATCATCAGTCTGCTCTTGATCTTCTTCTCCATCATCTTCCTCAAAATCATCATCTTCATCCAGATCATCGGTTCGCTTCTTTGCCTCTTCGTCATCTAAATCATCGCTTTCCTCCTCCTCCTCTTCGTCATCGTCATAATCTGTTCGCTTCTTTGCCCCTTCATCTTCATTGTCTAGTTCATCTGTTCGCTTTTTAGCTTCTTCATCGCTATCATCGAATTCATCATCTTCTTCGTCGTCCAGTTCATCTGTTCGCTTTTTTGCATCTTCGTCGTCCATTTCATCCGTTCGCTTTTTTGCATCTTCGTCCTCTAAATCCTCGCTTTCTTCATCATCCATTTCATCCTCGGCTTCACCATGCCGCTTCTTTTCATCTTCTTCCTCTAAGCTTTCATCGCCCTCCTCTCCATCCATGTCATGACTCGTTCTTCTCTTCTTTTTCTCCTCATCTCCTTCGTCTGCGATGCTCCCGCCGCCGTCTTCATAGGATCCGCCGTCTTCTCCTGACTGGCTTGTCTCTCCACTGCTCTCGTTTGGGTCTGGCTTGACGGCGTCTGCCTTGAGGAGATGGTAGTTGTCCCAGAGGTCCACCATGCCGGCTGGAGAGTGCCCAGGAGATATCATGAAAGTGGAAAGGGGATGTTTTAAGTGTTTACTTTCTATGAAATATCCGTGGGGCTTAAATGGCTCAATTATTGCATGTTATATAGACTAATCAGACTTTTATGTGCTATGCTCAATTAAAGTTTTTGTTTTTTTGCTGTAAGCCTTCATCAGATGTTTTCATTTATTTTTGTTTTATTATTTCTTGGAAAATGAAATTCCTATTAGAGATATAAAGTGTTCAGGCCAATGGTTTATTCAGGCATGGAAACAAATAATGATCATTTACCGAATTTCTTATTTAATCCATTCATTTTCTCAATTGCGGTGTCAATATCTCCCATACCGATATCGAAAACATTGGCCGATCTTTTTACCTAAATAGAAGAGACGAGAAAGATAGAAAGGTGTGTATAATTGTTGGCATATTTATATAAAAATTGGCATATATAAAAACAGTGACGTCAGAGATGATGTCAATTATTGCTTACGTCATTGATTGCTCAGACAATCGGCAGTAAATAAATAATGTTCATTGTAGGAACTAAGTCGTTCTTCGTTGGGTTGCCGAATGACCAGACTGAACCTCTCTGACGTACACGTTAATAGATCTATCTACAAATCAAGGGAACTAAACAATTTATTTTGAGTAACGTTGTTGAAGGTTGAATATTATCAGGATTACAATTATGAAAAAATATGTTCGCCATTTCTTTTAATAGTGAGTTCGTGGTCCCCATATTTGATGACATATGGTTGGAATAACAATAATGACAAATATAAAACCAGTGGTTTTAGTTTTTCTATATCCATAAAACTGTCCTTGTCTAATATAGTATCGTTTGTACAGGGGAAAAACTTATTTACGATATTATTTACTCCTACGCCCAAAATACAGCCGTAATTACCAAGAAGTTAGTTTTGCATACGATTGACTTTCAATATATATAATTTATAAGTTTGCTTAGATCCACTCCTAAACTGAGCATGATCAAGATAGTAGAACGGACAAAGCAAAATCATATCTTATGTTTCAATGCTAGAGATTTGACATAAGATGTGATAAATGGAAACCAAATAAATAATTTAAAAGATGTCAATTCACATATATTACTTTAATTGTACTGAATGAAAGTTGACCAATGAAAGGAATACTAAAATACTTCTCTTAAGAGGACGAAATGTATCACAAAACCTCTAACTAAAGCATCTGCATCTTCTGTTACGTTGATGTTATTAGTAAAAACTTGTGTCTAAATATTTATCTTCTGTCGAGCACTCTGTTTTCATGTTATATCGATGGTTACAATATACCTTGACTATACTTGATTTTTGTTGTTCATATGTATTTTATCACTTATATCTTTATTGGGCCTTCCAGTTAATTTCTTCAATGAACAAATGAAGCTCATGAAAATTATTAAAGCGTGAAAGTAAAGTAGCGCATGCAAGGAAAAAGTAAACAAAAAAATGGCCAAAATTTTGGTTATTTTCTTAACGTTAGATGTCGCTAGTCCATGAAAGTACGTCACAATCCTATTTAAAAACCGGTGTAAAGGGATTAAGTTTGATGATTTAAAATATATCAAGATAAAAAACGTCTCCAGATATAAATAATAAAAGGACTTTGTTATTATTTTCAAAGAGTTCTAGCATCAAAGCAGCGCCCCTGTCGGACTAAAGAAGAACTAAAATTTTGGCCAATTTCTTTTGGGAATAAAGGAAGAATTTTATGTTATGCATGCGCATCTTTACTTTAACGCTTTTATGAAAATAAGTTAAGATTTAAAATCACTTTTAAAAATGAAGAAATTCTTATGGTTACTCATGTTATCTTTAGGGTTGCCAATCTGGGACTCCTTTATAGAATGGGATTGGTTGAAGGAAAATATATGTGAATCATTCTAGAAATAGTTGGCATTATGAAAGGAGACGTCACTTCACTCGTGGTTGTTATTATGTGCTATTTTCCTATGAATAAACGCTTCAAAAATGATTACTTAATTTAATTTGATTAATCATGCTTTTGGAGCAAACCAATATTATTTTGGATTGCGAAAGATTTTCCCACCTTTTTATTTTCTTTTTTAAATAAAAGCTGCTTTTCATTTAGTTGGTTCATGTTAGTCTTAATTGTTTTAGTAATTATTTTTCGATATCTCGACCTTTATTGACTTTTCAATTAAATCTAAAATATCGTGTATCGCAATTGATCAAAACCTGCTATTTGTGTCCTCATTGCAAGAATGAATAACTCCACATTGACGATCCATGGATCCTCACTCTGATCATAAGAAGTAGAAAAATAAAATAATAAGGAATGCCAAGAGACAAAAAGTTTTTTCCCCTCAGGTTCTTTTCTAAAAAAAAACCCGTCTTCATCATAAGCTGATCATTGAGATAGAATGATTTTGTGATTACAACTAGGAAAGAGTCACGTGGAAACAAACAAACACTTGACGTTCGCGAATAATTGTCGTTCATCGTTATTTTTAAGTTTTAACCGTTCGTCGATCATCGTTCGTCATTTTGAAAAAAATTGACAACGTTTTCTTTTAGAAAGGATTTTTTTTCTTGCCATTCTGAAAAAAAGTGATTTTTTTTTAAAAGTAAATTTTCCCTTAAAATGAAAAATTAAATGAACGATAAATCAACAAGTTTGGAAAATACTAACATGCTCCATCATGCAGTTATTACAAGAATGTAATATTGTAGTATAGAGGCAAAGGAAGGAGAAATCCTCGACTCTATTTTGCATATTACAACACGCTATTGAGAAGTTTTAAGATAATATATTTTTTACCATTTTCTTATATCGCGAATTATATGTATTTTATGAAATTATTTTTATGTTTTGCACAATATGTTTCTTATTGGTGGTTTCTGGTTATTAGAAAAAGTAATCCTTATTCATTACCTAACCTTTACTTGACTAATTGTATACCTTTGTCCTTTCTATAAAGGACTATCTAAGTAATTTAATATATATGGGCTGGACAATGAATGCAAACTGGGCAATATCGTTTTGAAAGACATTTAGCTCTATATCCACAATAATTCTTTTTTCCTACATTTTTATTTAATTAATTGCATAGTCTCCTATTCTTTAATTGCCCATTTTGTTAGCAAGTTTAACGCTGTGTCAACCAGGAAATCTAAGTTCATGGATTTGTATGAAAATAAGTAAATTTATTTTATAAGAAAGCACTTTTTAAATTAGTTTTTTTATGTAGAGCTTTAGTATTGTATTTGGCAGATATGTATATGGCCGACACTTTACTTCATTGGCCAATATTTCTACTTTTTGTAAGGTGGGCCAGGTATATAAAATTATATAACTTAGACAGAGGACAAAAATCGATGGATATTGTATAAGTAAGTCTTCTCTCTTGTGTGTCCGTTATAAAGAGCTATGTAAATACATTAATCGCCTATTGCATTAGAAAGCATTTGACTTTATTATAGAAGGTATTTCATCTCGAATATTTATTTATCTCATTTAATTCTCTTGAATTAATTTTCACGATTATTCTACTGTTTAGGAGAAATTTTGAAAAATGAATAATTGTATTAATTGTTGGGTAAATCACTTATGGGGTTTTCTTTAATAAGTAGCTTTAGCACTTAAACTTTATTATTTATGGTTTAATTATCGACAACTTTTTAATTTCTTTGCTCAATCTGTCACAATACAAATATTTATGGCTTGGACCAATGATGGAAATAAATAAATGCTTTTTGAGAAAGGATTTACATTTATTTCAGTAGTTATTTTTTACATGAATATAATTATCTTTGACTCTTGAATTTGCTTTGCCCAATCTGTCTACCACCCTTGGTGTCTTGGGGTAGGTCAACGTGAACGAGGCTTTCTTCGGCCTTGCCCTTTGCCACAGCACTTTTCCCCTCAGAGGCTGAGGCCTTCTCCTGTAGCTTCCGAAGCCCCGCATGGATGGCGCCCGAAATGGCTTTCAAGTCATTCTCACTTTCTCTGCCTTCAGAGCCCCGACCAGAGTGTCCGCGATGCCACCCTTTATCAAGGCATTCGTCAGCTCCAGAAGACCAAGTTCCCTCTGACTGTTGCCCAGTTTATGGCCTTTGGTAGTAAAAATACGCGGGTGACAGATTGAGCAAAAGACAAAAAAAAAGAACAACAAAATTCGTCAAAAAAGGAAAATAACAATTAACGAGCCGAACTATTCATTGATACTCCTCTTCTGTTCTAACCAATACAATATATTCCTTTTGACTAAAGTCTAATAAATTGAAATAAGCATACATGGAATAGTACTTGTCGGATCTAGTCTAAACTATAGAAATAAATGTCTATTAATATACCTTTTTATATTTTATATTATAAAATAAATATGTTGTATATTCTTCTTCCGGTCTTACAACCATTATTTAAACAAATAGATGTTATTTTTTTCTAATCCAGCCAAACTACAGAAATAAATGTAAACTTTATATTCCCTCAACTGGTTTAAATATGTTACTAAATGCACAAATAAAATCTACTTATAAGATAAAATAAATAAACAAAAATGGAATATCATCATCCCCCGATATACATATATTATAACTGCATACTCAGCTGACCGTTGATTGATGGCTTAAAAACATATCAAAATATGTCTGCCTCACTACGTATGTTTTGTTTTTATGCAATTGCTTCGAGATATTTTATAACAAAAATAATGTTGCAGCCTCTTAATTTTGTAGATCAGTTCATCAAATACCCAATTTTTGCCCTATACCATCGAGGAGTAAGGGGCAAGTTAAGATTTTCGTCTTACTGTTTAAAAAATATATTTAGATGTAAAATTGATGGAAGAAACTAAAGATAATAAAAGTAAAAAATATATCTGTTTTTCATGGTTTTTTGTTTTAAATAGTTGGACAATAAAAGGTTATTTTTAGGCTTTCGTCGTATCGTTAATAAATATATAGATTAGAAATTAAGCAAAGAAAACTAAAGAATATATATATATAAATATATATAAAGTGATGACTGTATTGTTCCAAAATACATTAATATACAATAAGGCCAAAGAAACTGAATTGCACTGCATTAGTTGATCGTCAAACTTCCCATTGATATACAATTGTATCTCGTTGCACTTCTAAACTCTTAAAAATGGACATCCTGATATGTCCCCTCATGACTGAATACTTTGAACAAATCATATCTCGTCAAGTAAAGTGTTCTCAAATATAACAAAAATAATAATCAATTACCTTAAGCTTTCTAATTAAGGTTTCTAATTAACTAAGTAAATATATAGTGAAGAGCCTTACGAGCTTCTGTAGACTTGGTTGTGAGGACTCCTGAGCCTCCTCTGGTAGTGAGCCGCGACGCATATCCCAAGCCCGATCACCAATACAATTACTATTCGATCCATTTCAAGCCCTGTACAGCGTGGAAGTGAACTTACTTTTTTGAAACGCAATGCAAATGCTAAAACACAGCTAAATGAAGAGGATCAGGTTTCAGGACAATTTATGATAATGGCGAATTCAAAAGATCATTAATTATTATCTATCCCTTTCTTTCTTTATCTCTCTTTTTGTATGTATAAATGTCCCTATGTTCGTTTTTTAAAATATGGCAATTAATGATGGTTATGGAAGACTTGTAAAAATCAAAAAGGAAAAATATATTTTTTCTATTTTGGATTCCTGAAATGTCTGTCCCATTGGCCTGTTTCGGTAGTTACGAGTCAAAATCACGTTTTGAATGATATAACATTCCAAATCAGATTTACAAAGAATATAATATTTTTATATCCGGTTCAATAAGTAATAAAAAATATATTAATAAATAATTCATTTGATTTCAAGCTTATTTAATTACCAGATAAACTGATAAATATGTTGTAAGTACTGCCATATATACACGACTAATATATACTCCAGAAATACTAAATAATCTTATAATACAAAGAAACTCTTGATTTCTTTTAATTAGTCAAATTATTTTTATATCTAGTTATTTCACTATATTTTTTTAGTTTCTAAGATGCTTTGGACCTTTATATATTTGCAAAACTCAATTTGTGTACCCGCATTTTATTGAATGCCCTGCCACAAATGCGGTTTGTAGGTACAAAAATTGAGTTCTGCAAATAAGTAAAGGTCCAAATCATATTAGAAACTAAAATATATATAGTGAAATTACTAGATATAAAAGTAATTTGATTAATTAAAATTGACTTTTTAGGCCTTTCAGGCTCGTGAAATCATTTATTTAATTGTTAAAAAAGTAACGGGATCTTTGAAGAGTTTTAATATGTATATGTATACATGAACACAGAAACGTCAGGAAGACGCGCTCTAGGGAAAAATGGCCTAGATAGGAAAGACAAAAAAACATTGATGATTTTCCTTTTTTTAAACAATTTTTCCTAATAATTATTTGTATGGACGCTTAGGACGTTTAAGTTGTTGTAAGGAGAAGAGTCATTTTATTTTAAATCATGGGTTTTAAACATTTAAATCATAATTATAATAGTAGTAGTGGTTAAAAAACAATTATCAACAGCAAATAATTATCTATTTCAAAGTAGACGGATTTTTATTAAAGAATGTTGGGTAGTTGTTTGGCCTTTTTAGCTGCGGCGCTGCCACCGGCATCTTCAGCCATTTCTCCACCGCCGCCTTCTTCGGGGTTCTCGTAGTCTCCTCCGCCTGCTCCATCATCTGCGGCACCACTCTTGCGGGTCTTTCCGCCGGCTCGACGTTTGAGTGCTGCACCAGCCTCTCCACCTGCTGCCATATCATCCTTTCCTGCACCCTCTTCGTTTTCAGAGTCATTGGCTCGGAGCTGGACCTGAGAAACGTCAGCCGAGTCGTCCCAGTTGGCAATCATTTTCGCTGTAATTAAGAAAAACAATATAACTCTAAATCTTTTACCTTTAAACTTAAAAGAATATTTTATATTGGTGATAAGCATTTTCTAAGTTGGCAATTGACAATTATTTTGTTTGTGATAAATGAAACGATTTAGCCTCTGTCTATCATCAAATGTCCTGATTCAGGTGGCAAAGCCATTTTTGAAGCTGTTGTGAAGGATATTATTGACAATTCAATAATATAAAGACGAGCATTATTGAATGATTCGAGACGCTCAAATACTTTGCTTCAAGGTTTAAACGGTCCCACTTGGCAATCGTTTATCAGAAACAGTAAGCTTGCAAGTCTATTTCGGCTTAATGTTGGAATTTTCATGTATTTGTTAATTATGTTGTGTATTTACATATCGTATAAAAGTGGTTTAAAGGATTTTAGTCTTTAAATTGATTTATAACAATGTTTTAACTGGCATCTATTGGCATGCATTGAGTTGCGATGAAGACAAATTGAGCGATTTAGTCTAAAATATCATGATTCTGCTTGTAAGTCTCTTTTGACTTGATGATAAGTATTGGGTAACAGTTTTTGACATTAACGAGGACAAAATAGAAATGATTTAATCTATGTTTTTAAAATGTACTGATCCGGCTTGCTGATCTATTTTAGTTTCATGATAATCATTATTGAAGTAGCTTTAAATGTCATTGACATTCATATAAACATTATACACGTTCATTGAAGAATTTCAGTACAAGATTTTAAATGTCCCCATTTGGCAATCATTAGGCCAAAAGAGATCCTTAGAGATATATACTTCTCATATGTATGTATTTCAAATATGCAATGTTATTTAAGTGTCGCTACTGTTCGCATTCATTTTGGTATTAATAGATGGAATGATGTAGCTTTGACCTTCATAAAAATGACCGGATTTAGCTACCAAGATTATTGTACTTTTTTTGGAAATGTCAATTGTATTATTAACGATAAAAATATTATACAATAAGCAAGGCATGAATGAGTATAAGACTTACTTCAAGGCCTTAGCTCTCCCCAATGGCAAGGGCTTAGTAAATAAAAAGAAGGTTGAAATGGATTAATAAACCTTTTTGTTTTACAGATATAAGGATATTTCAGCTTCATGACAAGGGTTTGAAGAAATTGCAAGCAATATGGACATTTGTAAATAATATATCCCTGAAAATTAACGGATTTTGAAGTTTAAAGCATGTTAAACAACAAGCTTTATTTATCATGAAGTATGCAGTACAAAGTAGTTAATATCATTTTTTAAAAGTATATCAAAGGCTACTTCGAACAAAGACAATTGATTGAGGATTTTTATACAAATAGTCCACCAATTAGGATGAGCCAAAGAGCATACCATTGAGGTAGACCTACTAAGAGTTATACCACGTGGTAGTTAGGCATAAAAAAGCATGGGATTGCTAAGATTGTTTATATGATTACTGATATAGCGATTGAAAATCAAACGTGGCAGCAATTGATGTTCTTGCAATTTACATAATCTATGTTCCTAATATTATTTCTTTAAGCAATGCCTTTATTCAATATCAAAATGTCCATAGTTAAATTAAAATATTAGGAATGATCCTCTATTTTCTATATTTACAATTCCTTTTTATTATTTTATAATGAGTATATAAATATTTGAAGCTATCCTTTATTGCAGTTGAACAATTCTTTAACCTATTTATGCCTTTCACTAAATTTGAATGGAATAAACAATGGACGTTGTTTATTTGTTTACACTCTTCTCTAACTATTTTGTTTATCAAGCTACGAAACAATACATCAGATATCGGCTTTCTAACTGACTACAACATTATTTTTTTAAATATAAGTTGTTCATGAAAGGAAGGCATTTAAACAATGAAAACTGATGTCTAATCCGTGGATAATTATACTTTATTGTCAAACAGAATTTAGACATTCATTGGTTATGGAATTCCCTTGAGGATATGTATTTTTGGGTGTTTGTGTGTTTTATATTATGACGAAAGAGATTTGTAAAAAATAATCCAAGTTTTTGTAAATAGTAATAAACATGTAAATAAACTTGTAGTTCATCGCGTTAAAAAAATCAATCTACAATAAAACTGTTTATTGTTCTTGTGCTTTTTATATTATTTATTTAAAAAAATTGTATCTGTGTCTAAGGTAGAAGAAAATCATTCATTCTTTTGAATCGGCCATAAATATTTTTGGATTGCGAAGGCCGTGCGTGTTAAGGCGTGTTCAACTCTCAATGTTGGGGGCGCAGGTTCGAATACTCCCGAGGGGGATGGTCATTTTGGTCTACCTCATTGATAAGATCCTAGGTTCGATAGACTAATTTTAATGCTATAATGCTTATTTATATCCAGTCGGATGCAATTCTGTCGAACATATAGGAAATAAAAATATATATTGTCTTGTCAACAAAAGTGTCTTCCAATTGTTTTGGATTAGTTGGATTGCCTTTTATATACTTTATTTTTTTTAATAAATACTGTTCTTAAGAGCTATAAAAAGAAATAAAAGTATATTTTTAATTTCTCTTTGGATATATAATATATTTATTTTAAATGTAAATGTTCTGTAAGATTTTGATACATGTACTTGGTTTTGTAGTTGATGGAGGTTTGGGTTTTAGGTTTACTGCATTTAATTTAGGCTTTCATTTAGAAATAGAATGATTATTTTTATATGAGTTAAAAGCAGCATAATCAAGGTGGAAGAAAAGAATTTGTTTATTAAAAAGGGCTTCACGATTTGCATTGTTTTGTGTGCAGGTTGTCACGTTCATTCAGCTACTTTTTTATCCTTACTATTTCTGAGCTTCATATGAAAAGATTGGCATTTCATGGATGTGAAACTGACTTAATTACTTGTTAGAAAAAAATATTTTACTTAAAACTTGCTTCACAATTCATAGGATTTTATTAGTCTCTTTGGATATTCGCCCTTAATTCTCTGAATTTTTGAGAGTTGATGCTCCTCATTTAAAAAGTCATATCATAAACGGTTTTTAATCTTTCTATTCTTGAGATTAATTCAGAAAAAAGTTTGCAAGACTTCACGATATTTGGATTTTTCTATTAGTTTGTACGGATTTTTGACTTTAATCTCCGGAATTTTTGTTTTAGACTGTGCAATACAATAGGTATTAAAGAACTGAACGTATTTAAGTCCTTTAAAAACAATATTTTTGACTCCTCATTAGATTCATATTTACAAAAATAATTGTTTAAAAGTGTAAAACTGGCTTCAGTATTTGTACTATAAAGTAAGTGAAAGTTAGATTGCACAATAGCTTTTCATAGATTTTACCCTTTAAACCTTGGTCATTCGATACTAAAGTGTAAATTTGTTTGATTGACGTTCCTTATTAGATTAAGTATAATAATAAATTTCTATTTTATTTCAATAGAAAGGAGTAAATTTGAGTAAACCGAATTTTGTGTTAGTTTATCATATTTTTTACCTACCGAATTTTTGATTGAGGCTATTCATGAGATCAATCATTTCATCGATTTTATCCGGACTGACATTGGATCCGCCGCCGCCGCCACGACCTCTGGCACCACCTGTTTTGGCATCCGCTTCTTCGCCAGCACCTCCGGCATCACCCCCAGCATCCGCTCCAGCGTCATAGTCCTCACCTCCGCCACCCCTGGCCGCAAGGCCAGCAGGTGCCTCCTGTTCGCTGATTTCAACCTCCTTGACAGGGCTGGCAACTGCAGGCCGTCGGGCAGTAGAGTCGAGGGGCGCAGCACGAGGAGCTACTGCAGCGGGTGCGGCTGCACCTTGGAGGCGTTGAGTGCCAGAAACAGCATCAGCTGTTGGAGCAGCTGCAGGAGCTCCTGCACTATCTTGTGCGGGAGCGCGGAAGTTGTTGTTTTTCTCAGATGGTGCGAGGGGAAGAGCTGAACGTTTGACTCGTGGGTAGTTCTTGGGGGACTTTTCTTGTTCCTTGAGGGAGTCTCCCACGAAGCGATCCGCATCTTTTGCTGTGTTGAGAGCCTTGTTGACGAGGCTGTGGTACTTGATACTCTGCTGCTCTATGTCTTCCTTGTGACCCTCATCAAAGTCCCTACGAAATCCACCGCCGCCATATTCCTGCTCGACTAAGAGAAGGATTTTTATATGATAAACATAACATATAATAATGAGTTTGAAAGACTGATTCAGATATATATATATATATATATATATATATATGCAGCAGAGATCCAGTAGAATCGTTGACTCTCCCAAAGAGATAACGATCCTTATCTCTTCTAGGAGAGATGACGACTTAAATTTGGAGATAATATTTTACGATGTTGTATAAACTATTTATTTCATTTGAGATTTCTATTCTATATTTTGGTGGAAAAGATTTCTTTATTGTGTTCAAGGAAGTAAATGCGACGCATGGTTTTACTTATATTGTATATATATCACCGACCTATATAATAATAATAATAATTTGATACTCATCTGAGAAGAAATCCGACATGATAAAATAATTTGAATAACATTTTCATATCGTCTGCATATTTTAGTCTTCATCCTTCCTATAAGATATAATACTTCTGATCTCTTCTAGCAGAGTCGTTGATTTTATAATATAGATCACGATCGTAGTCATTCCTAGCAGAGGATACGATCGTGATCTCTACGAGAGTCAACGATCTCTCCTGGATCTCTATCTCTACTGTATATATATATATATATATATATATATATATATATATATATATATATATGACCTGAATGTACTAAAAGTGAAATTAATTTTAGGAGTGTTATAAATTTTTCATACATCTATTATATTAATGGCACATAAGTTCTGAGATTTTTTTCTTGAAATTTAGAGTTATCGATGTTGATAGATCAAAGTATTAACGTATTAAAGTAGTTACGCTAAAACTAAATTGTGGCATTCACTAAAGTTGACAACAATTGAGTGCCATCTGTTCATAGCTCAATATATTTAATATCTAATTGCTAATTAAGTTGGTATATCATTAATTTACTATTATTATGTTATTATTACAAATAGCTATAAAGCCAGTCTAAAATGTATGTTTATATACATGTCTTTAAGCGTAGAAATTCATAAGATGGGAAGTTGATGACATCTTTTGCTTATTCTCTGGGACTCAAAACTATATACATGTCAGGCCTGGATCTATTATCACGGTTTTATTATCATATGCGGAGTTACAGAGATTTATTTCTTTTGAAGACATTTTTATTTGATATTTCAAATATATATATGTGTACAGTTTTTTGATGTCTGCTTTAACCTTTATTTGAGCCGTAATTAATAAAACAAAAGGTTGATAGAGTACTTTGCTCGTTGAAAAAACGACAGATTAAAGTAATATAGGTATAAGATAATGCTGACTTATCAGAAAAAAAGGATAGTTTTTTAAAATATTCTTTTGAGTTGCATACAGGCTTAGTGCCTAAACTATTGAGTCGATCCATTAGAGTTGTTCCCTAATGAGGTATCTGTGAGCAATTAGTGTATACATTGTTTTAAAAATATTAGAAGTTCAATATTATCACATGCCTACCATTTAAATCAAACGAAAGCTTCCAACAGGTCTAAGGGTTTCCCTACAAAACCGAATGTCCAAAGTGTATATCGTAAAGGGTAGTTCTTCTCAGTATTAGTAATCTATTCCAATTATTAAAGGCTATATTTAATTTAATGGATTTATAGCTTCCGTGTGGGTAATGATAATAATCAATATATAGAGCTGCGACTACCGAATGTAAATCGGTATTCGATACTACCGACGGTAGATTTCAAATATCGAACCGATTTTACGATATTCAGTAGAAACTACCGAATACTAGAATACCTGAAAGTGCATTTAATATCGGACAATAAGAGACAGTAAATGAAAAAAATCTATAGCCTTCCATTTCCTACAAAATCCAAGTACATATATAATTTTTACAAGAATAGTATGTATTAAATTTTAAATAATCTCTAATAAATTATAAGAAATGATGTATTTAATTGTCCTTTGTTATAAACTGTCCGATATTAAATGCATATGAAGAAGTAAAAGCAGATACATAAATAAATTTCTCTCTCTTTCTAATCTACCGTACCGAATATCGATCGATACTGTAGATATATAATAAAATCTACCGAATACAGATATCGGTCGGTATAAGGTATATACCGAATACCGATATCGATCGGTGGAAGGTATATACCGAATATCGAACCGGCGGTAGTTTTTTCTACCGAATCCCAACTCTGTCCATATAGCATTACTAAAGTTAATCCATCGATTCAAGGGTTTGTCAATGTGAGTAGTTTGAGGAGCTCCACATTCAGAACAAGCTTCCACTGAGCTGCATTGCCCCCATATGGATTTTATTTTATGCTCCAAAGAGTCCTACGGGAATGTGGGCGATTACTTTTTTATATGTTCCCCTCAAAGAATGAAGACCCCTTCGAGGTAAACAACCCTCTTCAGTCGCTATAACGCAATCGGAAGGTCACACTTCCGATTGAGTGTGTTGTGTTTATATTCAAAAACATCCTACGGTAGCGATAATTAATAAGACTACTTTTCCCCATTGATATCTCAGGATGACATATTCAGCCATTCACTCGGTGATGGAAGTAAAAACATATCCAATACTTCTTTTAGCGCTTAAGACATCCGTCTTAATCCAATCATATATTAAATAATGCAAATATAGTTGCAGTTATTTAAAGCATTTAATTAGATGTCAGGCTTTACATGCCTATAAACGAACTTATTTGCTTCACTTATTTAACTCCCTGGGATTTTCTTCGCATATTTAAACACTTTTCATCAAGAGTCGTGCCCATCTAATAGGAATGTCTGGTTTCGTCCCTGAAATTAATATTTTAACCAATCATTCATATATGTAATTATTCATATTTCTTGTTTTAAATCTCTTTAATACGTCATTTTTCTCAGAACTCAGAATGGCAGACAAAGGGCACAAATACAGTTTGTTTAGCTTCTAGATTGTCTCCAACATACAAGAACTTATTAGGCTATGAACCAGTACCAGTGGAGTTATAAAGTATGTCCAATAGAGGGCATGGTTTTAAAGATATATAATACAGTTTCTAGATTGCCCCCACAAGAACTTATTAGGCTATGAACCAGTTGTAAAGTATGCCCAATAGAGGGTCAATTATCATGTTTTGAAAATATATATGGAGCGCCATCTTTTTTGACAAGTTTATTTATGATAACTTACATCGAGACACGCTCCCTCCCATGTTCTTTTCTCCAAAGCTTCCGGAGGTTCCTGTATGGTTTAGAGGAGTAAGGGAGAGTAATGGAGGGATATTATTATTATAATTGAAGGCCCTTACCATCGTATCCGTTGGAGAAGGGAGTGCACTGTACCCCGGCGGCAATGACCCCGAGAATAAGGAGGCTCCAATTCAAATAATAACTCATTTTCTGTGAGAAAGGTGTGAGCTCTGAGGGGATATGAGGAGTTAATACTATTAGATTTATCCCTCAAAGGATCTGTTCAGGAATCCTTTACCTCTTTATATATAAATAAACTAGAAGGAGGATTGATTTATGTAGATATTTCTCCTCCTTGTAGATCGGGTTACCGAATGAATGTGCCTACCACATAATTCCTTGTATTTATATTAGTATTCGTCAAATCGGTTTTTTTCTTATGAAATATGAAATGCAATTGTATTCCTTTTGATCATCATTTTTTTATACAATGGATTTAATTACAATGGAAATAATTAACTCCTTATTCTTATTCTGTTTCAGGGAATTTATCTAGGAAGGGTGTTTCCCAGGAGATCGGATGATTCTGCGTCGTAGATTTCGACGACTCGGCTTTAAATCTAAGTAAATCGGAATAATAATAAAATTAAGCAGGAAAATTGATACTAAAAATGGGACTAAAAGTGCTTTTTTGCCTTATAACTTATGTGGGTTTCTGCGCTTAAAGGGACTTATTTTAGCATTTATATCTTTATTCCATGTCGTATCTAAGCTATGGATATATATATATTTTTAAAGGCTTGTGACAGTAAAAGCTTATACTTATAAACAAGAGAAAAAACATTTGGTAGCCCTGTTCATTTAACACTAAACCTCGTGAATAACTTCCTTGTTTTAAAGCGTTAAAGTAAAGATGCGCATGCATAACATAAAATTCTTCCTTTTTTCTCAAATGGAATTGGCCAAAATTTTAGTTCTTCTTTAGTCCGTAAGGGGCGCTGCTTTGATGCGAGAGCTCTTTGAAAATAATAACAAAGTCCTTTTATTATTTATATATGGAGACGTTTTTTATCTTGATATATTTCAAATCATCAAACTTACTCCCTTTAACCCGGTTTTAAATAGGATTGTGACGTAAGTTCATGGACTAGCGACATCTAACGTTAAAGAAAAAAACCAAAATTTTGGCCAAAGTTTACTTTGTCCTTGCATGCGCTACTTTACTTTAACGCTTTACCTTGTTCTATATCTTCCCCTTCTATGAGGGGGTAATAATATCTTATATATTTCTTAATCAGATCCTTTATTCATAACGGATATTGATGTAAACGGAGTCTCAAGAACACCATAATCCTTGCTAATAACTGGTGTTTATTAATATTTATAAAATGGTCCTATGTGTTTGGGGGGAAACCTCTGATATCATAATTACCATTCGTAGAACAAGATTAGCTTTCATTAAATTAAATATTTAAGCCCATATTACTTGTTTGACTGTTGGGCATTCACAAAATTAAATTGAATTTAAAAGGGTCTATTTTCATCTAAAGAAGCACTATTTGGCTTGCATACTTTTATGACTCTTGTGCTTAATTTAAATATTTTTCATATAATACCCAGGCTTTCTTTTTATAATAAAAAGTCTTTTTGGGCCTCAAAAGATATATAAAACATACTTCTGGGGATTAAATTTATTTGTACTTTTTATTTGATAAGTGAGTTTTTTCACGGAATTTATATATCTTTAAAATATTCTTATAATTCAAAGACGATCAAGGTTAATCAACATGTTTTATATGAATTAATACCTGGACTTGCCTTGATTTTTCTGGTAGAGATAGATATAAAGCAGTGCTTTTTGAATCCTGATTGGTTGAAGGAAAGGGAGTAGGAATAATAATAAAATGAGTTGGCATACAAAGTATCAAATATCTGTTGAGGAGTCAACATTAAGTGAGAGAGAGGAAATTCATCCTCCAAAATACTTATGTTTTCTTCTTCAGTGTCCTGCATCAATGACGTCATTGGCGAATCCTTGGAAGTGACTCCTCTTATTTTCACATTTTAATATAAATAGCAGGAAACGATCGGGACACTTTTTTTCGCGGGTCTCGGGCCGGGACTTAAATTTTTCAAGCCGGGACTTCAGTATATTTTCGTTCCTTCGTCATTCTAAAGTGGCGACGGTTTTTTTAGAAAACAATTTTTAAAAAAGTGACGACGTTTTTTTAGAAAACAATTTCCAAAAAAGTCACGATGTTTTTTTAGAAATCATTTCCAAAAAAAGTGATGACGTTTTTTTGAGAAAACATTTTCTAAATATTTTTTAAAATTTTAAAATTATTTTCTAAAATAAACGTCAACAATTACAGAATGACGAATGAACGAAAATATTAAATACCCGCCTGGTGATTTTTAGACACCGGGCCGGGACGTTCAAAATACAGCCGTGACCCGGTCGTTTCCTGATAGATAGAGTAACATTTCTTACTCTATAAAATAATATATTATTTTGATAGCTCATATATGTCAATAAATGGATTATCAATCCGAATATCGGACATAGAAGGGGGAAAAACAGTGTAGCCAAATGTAAAAATTATGTAAAAATCAATCTCTAATTTTTATCAGAGAGACCTTCCTTGTAAGAGGGTTTTTAACATAATAAGTGTTTTGCACATATTGTATATTTTTGGACATCTCTTGACTGCTTTCTGAATCCTACAACCCTTTTAGTGAACTGAATACCCACATAATTCTTAATATTGCTCATATTTTTCAGTCTTTCCAAACTACTGATCCCTTAACCTCGTCGAGCAAAATTACTTGATTATTACCGCCCAGACGCTCTTCCTCCTTCTTGCATTAAAGCGTGTGTGTGTGTTTTGTAAATGGCTGTCAGGAGGTCCTTGGGCATCTGTTTAGCCATCATTGCCTCTTATATTGGGATGTAAGTTCTTTTTTGTCGTTGTTGCCTAAAGACTTTTATTTCAGCTGCTTATGTTTGTGTATCGTGGTGTATTGCATTTTGTGTTCATCTTCTCAACCTGTACATATAGTTTGGATGTCCCATTGCTGTGGTCGGATCTTAGTTATGTGAGGGGAGTATTAATTCAATTGAAGGTTTCTATTGGCGTTTCTTTTTCCTTTCCTTTACGGTTCGATAGAATTGCAGTATCCGACAGGATATAAATAAGTATACTAGCATTAAAATTAGTTACTCGAACCTAGGATCTTATTAATGAAGTAAACCAAAAATGACCATCCCCTCTCGGGAGTATTCGAACCTGCGCCCCCAACATTGAGAGTTTACACGCCTTAACACACGCGGCTATCGCACCCCTTTTAATTGTTGATATAGATTTTTACTTCGTAAGATATTCAAGATTCAAGATTTTTTTTTGCCTATTTGGTTCGATAGAATTGCATCCGACAGAATTTATATCCGACAGGATATAAATAAGCATTATAACATTAAAATTAGTCTATCAACCTAGGATCTTATCAATGAGGTAGACCAAAAATGACCATCCCCTCTCGGGAGTATTCGAACCTGCGCCCCCATATTGAGAGTTGAACACGCCTTAGTGCACACGGCTATCGCGCTCCCTTGGCATTTCTTGATGCTTCTCAAAAAACAGCCCAACAGCTTAATCACTTAGTATGTGTATTGATTTTTTGCTTTAATAAATGTTGTTTAGGTAGTTTAAAAACCAGTTAGTTGTTTTTTTTGCCTATATGGTTTGATAGAATTGCATCCTATTGGATATAAATAAGCATATTAGCATGTAATGATCTTATCAATGAGGCTGACCAAAATTGATTTTCCTCCCTCGGGGTTCGAATCTGGGCCTCCAATAAAGAGTGGAACACGCCTTTACGCAATTAACTATCTATCGCATTTAGTATTTTATAGAATTAACTAAACTTTCATACGTTTGGATGCTTGTCCTAATTACTAAAATTAATTAATTGTTACCTACATTGTGTTTATCATTAAATATATGCGCTGCAGCATAATAAGTTTTGCTACACATATTAAAAAATAAAAATAAAATTCATGAATGAAGTATACATGTACGCATATGTTTTTTTTTATTAGACCTTTTTGTACCATTTAATATGAATCTTGGTAATCTTCTATGTCTTGTATGTATTAAATTTATTACCTCTTTTTTATTTGAAACATATTTATGGTTTCTGTGTCAAGCTCAAAGGCTGGTTTTCATGAAGCATTATTTTTAAACTAGAGTGTTTATTTATGTATATTTTATACACAATTGCTATATATAAAAAGAACCAAAGGATTTCAAACCTATAAGACCTCAAGCCTAATTAATAGAGCATTTTTGAAGCAAGTTCAAAGCATACATCCCACATATAACTAAGATCCTGTATATATGTATAATATGTATTATTCAATGACAAAACTGGGAGGATTAGCATCCAAAGCAAGAAAGGAAGAGCGAAACCAAACCCTAGTTTTCTTTTCGAACGATAGTGAGAGTCAATTCATTTAAATAGAAAACTACGAACTCTCTCTTTTCTTTATTTATATATATATATATATATATATATACCGGGTGCGGGACAGAAATTGCAACACTTACAAAAATCCAATTTGAGATTACGAGAGGTTTCGAACAAAATGTTCCGCTAAATAACTTCAGTAGCAGTGTTTATGTTTATGATTTTATGTTATTATAATTTTCCTCTGAGAATAAGCAAGAGATGGAACGAGACCCTAGAGTTCAAGTGTTGACGCTTCTTGGCGCGGGTAAGACTCCAACTGAGATCGCAAAGCAACTGAACATGGCAAGACCGACCATTTACCGCCTCAAGAAGAGCTGGATATGAACCAAGGGATCGAGAGGAAATCTGGGAGTGGTAGCAAGTACAAATTGGAACTACAATTGATTTGTGATGTGATCCAAAGGGCTCCAACCACCAGCATGAGAGCTCATGCCAAGGACCTTGGTGTTGATGCGAGTACGGTCAGGAGGGCTGTCAAGGAGTGTGGTGGCAAGCCCCTAGTGATGTTGGAGAGACCATTAATGACACCTAAAATCAAAGCGACTCATCTCCAACGTTGCAAGGGTCTGATCAATGACTTAAAATCTGCACCAGCTGGAAGGATCATCATCTTCAGTGATGAAAAGACCTGGACTGTGGATCCGTCAGAAATAAAAGAAATGACCGGTTTGTGCCTTTCAAGATGTTAATGAAGACCTTAGAACAATTACCATACCAAGCATCCAGCCTCAGCCATGTCTCTGGGCTTTGTGGCATCATCAGGGGATACAATGCCATTGATTTGGTTTCCCGAGGGTTTCGCTTGAATGCTGCCACGTACATTGAAAAGCTGCGCACCAAACTTTTGCCATGGGTTGAGGCAACATTTCCAAACCAAGAAGTGGTGCTCCAACAGGATGGAGCACCAGCTCATACAGCAAAATCCACCCAGAATTTTTTATCAGAGAACATCCCATTTTGGGATAGGGAAAATTGGCCTCCATGCAGCCCTGATGTAAACCCTTTGGACTTTTATTTTTGGCCGCATGTGCAGGCCAGGGCCTGCAGAATCCGTAACCTCAATATTGAAGCAATGAAGACCTCCGTTGATGAACACTGGGATGGAATGGACGCTCATTACATACGGTCTATTTGTCAGGTCTTCAGGTCCCGTTTGGAGGCTGTTGTTGCTGTTAAGGGCGGATATATATATAAAAAGAGTTGTATTAACGTTTTTATTTTTTTAATTTTCTGATCGAATCCTTTTAACTGACACAGAGGGGTGTAAACCATATACTAGGTAAGTGTTGCAATTTCTGTCCCGCACCCGGTATATACAGGGGCGGAGTGGCCACCGGGAGTACCGGCCTGAAGAAACATAAACGGCCGTTGACAGCCTCCTAACGGCATATTGGGGCCTGTATTAGGCGGCGAGGGCATAATTGTCCCGGTGATAATTCTTCCCACTCCGTTCCTTATATATATATATATATCGATTGCAATTTTCAAAGATTCAAATTGAATCCTTGTTATAAAACTTAAAATAATGAAGTTCATTTGCCGGCTTTCACTTATATCCGAGGATAAAGAAGGACCATGGAGCTTAATTAGCACTCAAAGGAGTGTGAATGAGAATTCCAGTCCGCTGTTAAAAGTAATAAATTCTTTCAAACTGAAAAAAATACTGGCGGTCGATTTTGTCTGTCGATCATTTTATACTTTAAAAAGTCTATGAATATCACTATCGATTACATGATTGTTGTCAATCTTTAGCGGTATATTTTTCTCGACCTCCCGTAAAATACTTTTACTGATATCGCCCACAGACGGTAGATATCTTACAAATTTCCTAATCTACCGATATTGATAGTAATACAGCTTGCCAGCGGCCACTGATACCGGCAGTATACTTTTCTATCGAATCCTAATCCTACTTATGACTTCATTACTTTCATTCATTACTCCCTCTGTCGGTTGAAACAAAAACTATAATCAAGGGTACCAAATAGTAAAGTGTTAAAGTAAAGTAGCGCATGCATAACATAAAATTCTTCCTTTTTTCCCAAAAGGAATTGGCCAAAATTTTAGTTCTTCTTTAGTCCGTAAGGGGCGCTTTTATGCTAGAGCTCTTTGAAAATAATAACAAAGTCCTTTTATTGTAAACAATGTTGTAGTGATTTGATATATTTCAAATCATCAAACTTAATCCCTTTAACCGGTTTTAAATAGGATTGTGACGTCATTTCATGGACTAGCGACATCTAACGTTAAAGAAAATAACCAAAATTTTGGCCATTTTTTTTGTTTACTTTTTCCTTGCATGCGCTACTTTACTTTAACGCTTTACCAAATAGTCTCTCTCTCTTCTTTTCTTTCTTGGATGTGAATTCTCCCAGTCCTAACTTTGTCAGGGTCTACATCACCCTCATTTATTTACCCTTCCAGGTCTACCCAACAAATCATCATATTTGGAATCATTCTACTCCTTCTACTTTTCATTGTGATCCCTCTCATTTATCATTACTGTGCTACTCTTCAAAGACATCTCGTCTTCTTCCATGGGGTAGGAGCCATTACATTACGTATTTATGTACACATCCCTTGGGTGTTATATGCATATATTTGTTGTGACGTCAGAGATGAAGTGGATAATGTCATCCGGCGGCTGAAGAAGTGGCTATTATTGAGTCCCTTCATTGAATATTACCAGAGCTGGGATTCGGTAGAAAAATCTACCTCCGGCTCGGTATTCGTATATACCTTCTACCGATCGGTATTCGGTAGATTTTGTTATATATACAGTATCGATCGATATTCGGTACGGTAGATTAGAAAGAGAGATAAATTTATGTATGTATCTGCTCTGTGACTTCTTCATATGCATTTAATATCGGACAGTTTATAACAAAGGACAATTAAATATATCATTTGTTATAATTTATTAGAGATTATTTGAAATTTAATACATGTTAATAAACGAAGGCTATAGATTATTTTTTTTACTGTCTCTTATTGTCCGATATTAAATGCACTTTCAGATACTCTAGTATTCAATGCATAGCATAAGCTTATATTGAATGTCTATTATTTATTTTTATAATATAGTTTGCAAAGTTCAAGATCATTACACAAGGGAGCGCTCGAGCAAAGCGACAGTTGAATGATGTTTCTCTGCTATTGCAGGGAATAAGCTCTCTATATCTTTATGTCTCTATGTGAATGCTACAAAAGTCATACTTTCAAATATACCGTACCGATTGTCAATCGGTACGGTATTCGGTAGTTTCTACCGAATATTGTATAATCGGTTCGATATTTGAAATACTGTCGGTATTTACATTTGGTAGTCGCAGCTCTGAATATACATAAAAATTGACCTTAAAAATAATAACTTTGTTATATATTCGTCGCCATATTCAAAACAAAATACATAATAACAGTAAACACTCCAATGTTGTGTTTTTTAATACGTTTTTTACAAACTAATGTATGCAGGTATTTACCCTGATGTCATAGATGAAGTAAATCACTGTTTACCATTACATACAATCAATGTGTCTTTTGATAAAACTGTCATCTCTGACAAGGACTGATAATGTCATCAAAAGTCACTCATTTGCAGTGTTGGTCGAATATTACTTTGAAAGTAGTATGTAATATACTACTTTTACTACGTAGTAATATTTTATTACTAAGTAATACTATAGATATTACTTTTTTGAGCATTCCGAAACAATAGTAAGTAAAGGGAATTCAAACAGGATTTGTAAAAATCCTCACCAAACCTAGTTTGCATTTTTTATGTCCACTGGGTGACGCCACATAATACATTTACAGTTCATTAATTTTCATCAAAAATGCCTGTTAAATATTTTTTTTCAGTAATACGTAACTATGATATTACTTATTACTTGAAAGTAATATCTAATATGTTTCTTCTCTCTAGTTAGTCGCAGTAATATAACTAAGTAATATATTACTCGCGCCTTAGGGAACAAAACTGGTCACAGTTGATATACCAAATGGCGTTTTTAAAGGGTATAAACATATGTCATCAAATCAATTAGTAACAGAGCAGCTTTTTGAAAAAGTTGGAATAATTATTTTTATTATTAAATAAGCTAAAGGTTTAAGTATAGGACTTTCATTTGATGAATTATTCGTTTTATAAGAGCCACATTACATGAAAGAAATATGATATTTCTACATCTTAAAATAAGTGAAACATAATATGATCGTCCATTGTCTTCAAACTTCATTGTTATATATTATATCTACCCCTTTAATTGTGCATCGTTTTACCATAGATCTCCCTGAATTTGCAGTAAATGGCCCAAAAATGTAGACTTTGACCTTCCGGAGAAGGAAGGCCTTCGGGTACTCGGAATTTCTATCTCGAAACTGAGCCAGGCATCCAGGTAGGCGTCTGGCACGTTCTCCCCAAGTCCATCATTGATGCCAGTCCAATGTCACGTTTTCTGAGGAAGACTTCTGGACTTATTTCCAGTCTGGAAGGCCCATCTTCATGTATCTACACGGAAACACGGGCTCACGAGGGCGGGATCATAGGATAGAGATCTATAAAATACTTCGTAATCTTGATTATCACGTCATTGCATTTGATTATAGAGGTAAGTTGGAGGCAATTTGATTGTCTATTTGATAGTTTGATGGGATTGCAGGAAATGGGGGGAAACATTGATCCATGAAAGTATTTTCAATTGAATTGATAAATATTAAACTTTTATCTCTCGAGCCTACACCTTCAGCATGAAAAATCTAGCTCGACTCCATTGAGATAACGCACTCCCTTGAATTTTTCAACTTAAGGGCTCACTGATTATGTTTGTAGTAACAAAATGTAGACGACCGAATCGGCTGCTTTTAGAGTTGTTATTTTTCTGTTATTCTTTATTGGGTTGGATGAATAAGCACTACACAAATTAACAGCAAATCTTTTTTAACAAACAATGAAACACAAAACGAATTATACCCGTTTTCTCTATGAAGGAAACAAGTACATAAGAACGGCAGCTTAAATTCTATGTGTCACCAAAATGGGGGAGAGGAGAGACCGAAATAGAGCTAAAAAGTCAACTGCCAATAGGCATTTGCATAGAGAGAAAACGGTTAATATATATCTATGTTCCGGATAATATATGTCTTTGACCATTGGTTATATTAATATAATCTCCTTGGTTTTTATTTATTTTTTATTACAATTTTTGTTTGTTTATTTGCTTCAATGGCATTGTAGTCGTGTGAATATGAATAATTAGTTCAGCGAAGCTAGGACATTCTTTTCGATGAGGTTGATCAAACTTCCCTTTTTGGAGAAGTCCAGCCTCAACATTGACGGATTATATTTTTAATTATCTGAGCTTTTATTGAAAATAGACTCATCATTCTGTGTGGGGAAAATATACTTAAATATATATGTAACAAATAGAAACTCTTCAGAACAGTTGTGTTGAAGATAACGTGAATGAAGATTACAATTCAAATCATAATTTTTAAGCTTAAAGCCCACCTTTATATGGCTTGTCATCAATGATCATTATAAATCAAAATAATTTAAATTAAATATCTGTAAATAGAAAATTGGACTCCGAGTTGCCAATTATGTCATTTTGGGGCTCCAAAATTAGATGCCTTTTTGATTTTAGAGTTCAACATGTCATAAATATGGTCTATTTGAGTTTCAAACAAACCGCCAGATGGCCCTAAATCGCGCAATCCTAGTTACATGTTCATTAGGGGGTATTATAGAAACCTAATATTAAGATATCAAAATTTCACCCCCCCGCGAAAGTTGCGTCATAAGAAACTAAATGATCGTAGACAAATGGATTTTGCCCCCCCCAAATTGCGTTCAAAGGTTTCGTATGAAGCAAAACTTTTTTGTTATAACTAATTTGAAAAAATTTACTTTAACTAAATTTAGATATGATCAATTTATGAATGTGTTATTTTTCAAATGTATTTAAGAAATAACTTAAAAACATCAACATGAGTACCCCCTTTATTATTTTTCCGTATTAAAACTATAAAAGAACCCTATTAGGACTGTTATTTAAAAAAATGGCTGGTGCGTCAGCACTTATGTCATTTATTGGCACTAAATATTATTTGACGAAAAATTAAAAAAATAACCAAGTCATAAATTGATCATATCTAAGTTTTGTAAAAGTAATTTTTTTCAAAATAAGTAATAATAAAAAAGTTTTGCTTCATAACGAAACATTTGAACACAATTTGGGGGGGGGGGTAAGGGGGGTCAACCCCAAATCCATGTTTCTACGATTATTTAGTTTCTACTGACGCAACTTTCACGGGGGTGAAATTTTGATATCTTAATATTAGGCTTCTATAATACCCCTAATTTCATACTTAAATTAATCGGATATCAGATATCGATTTATTCTTTACCAACCCTTTACATTTCTTCATAAATAATAAGTCCATATCAAATTGACATATCTACTTTATTGTCTCATATTAGGCTATGCCGACTCCAGCCCCGCCGTTCCCACCAAGACCGGCGTTGTCCGAGATGCCATATCCGTCTACGAGTACGTTCAGTCCAAGTGCTCCAAGTCTCCTATTTTCATTGGGGTCACTCCCTCGGACTGCTGTGTCCACTCAGCTCGTGAGTGACCTGGGCCTGCACAATAATTCACCAGAGGGTCTCATCCTGGAGTCTCCGTTTAATAACATTTATGATGAGGTAAGGAGTACAGTATTTATTGCAATATTTCATAAAGGCGGGAAAATTAATCTGACATATTATTTTTATATAGAGGGTGACGGATGAATATTTTTTATTTAAAAGTCTCGGGTAATGATGGAGGACCACTTTATACGGCAGCCATTAACTGACCTTACAGTAGCCTATTCTGTCGACCCAATTTTCCAATAAAACTACTAAAATGAGCCCATTTTGAGCACTTTTTCGTCATGTATAAAGGGACTCAAATTCCCCATCTTGGTAAATGAGGAGTTTCAGTCGAAATCCTTGTCATTAGGAGTCCACACAATGTTCGACTGATGTCATTGTTTATTCTTCACGAACCTACCTTATCTAACCGTAGCTCATTTTGATATGCACCCTCATGGGTCCATTTATAATAATATTATCCTTATATATGAACGAAAAAGTGCTCAAAATGGGCTCATTTACTAGCTTTATAAAATAAAATAAACTCAATAAAGCTATTTTGACTGAAAATGAGCCCAAAAGTCAGTAGTTTCCTTTAAAAATGCATTTATATACAAAGTGTCGATAAGACAAAAATCCTATAATCAACCATTCTGAACACAAAAATGCATCATCAGATTTCCTTATGCTTAAGTGTTATATACAAATATTCCTAGAACCAAATATCCATGCATCTTTTTTATAACGATATCCAAAGAAAAAAAGTTTCATTGGCCATCCTTTAAATTGAGCTTAAAATATTGTTACCTCC
>CP045899.1:24018365-24034298 GCA_013387185.1 Caligus rogercresseyi | reverse complement strand
CAACTTTACATACGCATAGTGTCATCCTGGGTGAAGTTCCTGGCGGAGCGAAATATTACACTCCCCGCCCATCGACCCCTTCTACCCTTGAGGGGATGTAATCAGCTGTCCTGACACATAAACCTCATATTCAGATGGAAAAACAGAGCCATGCCCTTGAATGCGTTCATTAACAAGCTCAATGTCCTTGAATCCTCAGAAGATGATGCGGGTTTCCATTGGATGCAGTCCATTCTCTATACTTTGTAAGCTCTTTAAATCAATTCTCTGAAAGAGATCCGTGGAAATTTATCTTCCCATTTGTAGGATCGTGCTTTGACATCTGGAAGGAGAAAAAACAAAGATATATAGGTATTCAAATATTGTTACCATTGGTAAGCGATCAGCAATTAAAATTCGATCTGATGAAAAATTGCAAACCGATATTCACTGCGATATATAATATAATGATCAAATCAGAGCTGTCAACTATACAATCAATTACATTGCAATCAGAATTTAGATAGCTTTTAAAATATGGTACATTTAAGTACAATAAACTACTCAACAAAATATATTATATATTAGGTCAATTCAACGTCAAATTCCCGATCAAAATAAAAATAGATGGAGATGTAGCATATTGATAGTTGAAAAACACTTATGTTCTTTCTATTGGTGGAGGGAATTAACTTATGGAAGCTATTTTCTGTTGGTTTTCATATGTGTCGAAATGAAATGATCGAATCACATTTTTAAAGTATTTTTTTGCGAAATACGATCAGACATTTGCAATTTTGCGATTAGTTAATAATAATATTGCGTATCACATTGATCGACAAAAACTGTAATCTACAATCCTGATTTTAAATACAGTTTGACCAATTGATAAGTAAGCAGAGCTGGGACTACCCCTTTATATTTACCGTCGATAGATTTCAGCTGTGTTACCACAGCTTTTTGTATTTTGATGAAATAATTGAATACCGGTGGATTGAAAGGGAGCACGGATATTTGATGAGAGTCTTGATAATTGAAATTACATTACTGTTGAAGATGATGTGATTTCTTACAACCCTGACGGCACCGTATTGTCTTCAACTAAAATAGCGCTTATTTGGTCTGATCGGCCGTCACCCTTCTTTATAGGGAAGGCTAGCTGTAAAAAGCCTTAAAAACAGGTGGGTTGAGTCTCAAATGGGATCATTTTTATTACATTGAATCCTAGAGTGTAAGTGATTCAAGGTCCTCACCGAAACTTTCCATCTTTAATGTCCTTGATTACGAATACTTATTATAATAAAAATATGCTATAACCATCTGGTTGAAATTTATTTCATTGTTTTCCCCAAATATATTTTTAAGTTCCGATTGGCGTATGACCACTTCTTTTAACTGAAAGCCATACTGGTCGTAAATATTTTCCAGTACCGCATTACGAACCGTCCTGGCTCACTTTCACCCCTGTTTGAAAGTATAACTAAATTATTTATGACAGCAATTGCTAAATAATTTAAATTCGCCTAGGAGTGATGCGCAGTTAACAAGTATGTTTCAAACCCCTATTATATGACAAAACACTCTCACAGATAAACCTAACATTGCTCCTGGTTGGTTCTAACGTCAAATATGTCATGCTCAACAAAAATTATATTTCATTCATCGAAGTGTCAGAAAAATTACTTCATACTACAATATTGAAATATTCATTGATCTATAAAGCAATAACCAAGCCTGCCGAATGGACAGATGAAATAACTTACGAATGTTGGCAATTAACCAACAAATCAGAATTGCCAAGGCACTAATACATAGTAAATAGTAATCCTGCCTTCAGAAATTTTGTTTTAATCAAAATTAAAGTTTCAGAGAAGAAGAACAACAAAGGGTAGCTCTCGAATTTCAGTCAGAGTGATGATCCATTTATCGACAGATCAAATATAAACATACCTTATTTTTTTCCGGAGTAAAAACAGTTGCTTTATTAATTAATATGGCTCAGTTCTACTTCGTACACCTCTTCCATATTTTAGGACTCATGGTATATTTTTATTATTTTTGGACGGAATGGGAGATTTGAAAAAAGAAAAAGGGAGAGTTAGAGAGATGGAATAAGAGAGAAGAGAGAGAGCCACACAGATAGAGAAAGGCACAGATATATATAAACATATATACTCAGTGCTGTTCCCTAACGCGCGTGCGAGTGATATATTACTTAGTATATTAGTGCGACTAACTAGAGAGAACAAACATATTACATATTACGTTCAAGTAATAACTAATATCTAATATCCTAGTTACTATTACTTTCGTGGAAAAAAATATTCGACAAGCATTTTTGATGAAATTTATGAACTGTGAATGTATTATGTGACGTACCCAGTGGACAAAAAATGCAACTAGATTTGGTGAGGATTTTTACAAATCCTGTTTGATTGCCTTTACTTACTATTGTTTCGGAATGCTCAAAAAGTAAATTAATATAAAGTAGTAGTTTACTTTGAGAAGTAATAACTAATATTTAAAAAAATTTTACGAAGTAAAAGTAGTATATTATATACTACTTTCAAGTATATTCGACCAACACTATATATAATTAACTTTCTCCCATCCTGAAGTGTCTCGGGATCGATAAAGAGTAATATTCATAATATAATAATATTCATATGTAATATTGGAGTAGTCAATGATAGGATTCATAAATAAAGGATACCCTGAGAAGAGACAATAGTATTTTTAAGGATGATATTCTAATCTCTCCATTGATGTTCTCTCCTCAACGCTCGGGTGTGAAGATATATTTTTTATTGCAGTATGCAACTCTGTTTCATTCCCTCTCCTTTTTTATAACTATTAACGTCTGAAAGGTAATATTATCATCTTTTTCTATCCCTAGTTATTCTCCTGAATAGTCCCTAAAACTCTCGTCAAAGTATTCATAAGTTATAACATATTTGCATAAAATATGACTAACAAAATATGCTATTAAGTTGTGTTTATTTATCATAAAATAATGAAGGTTATTGGCAAGGCACCTGACTATCAATTGTTTTATTAATAATTTAGAGGCTATCATCCAACACACATCGCCTCAAGAGTTGCGCTCTAAAGAAAGGAAAGGATTGTAGATATTTGGATACATATGATATTTTTCATAAATGATCCAAGTCATCAATCAAGCGAACAGTATTTTTTTCCTTTATCGTCGTCATAATGACAGCAAAATAATCATGGGGAGTTTCGTAAGTCTTCTCATATACACGCTCATCTTCATGTTATGAGCTAAGCAGGGCCAGTTTTTGCTATGGGCTATGGGGACTGCCCAGGGCGCAATCTATTTGGGGGCCCCTCAAAAAAATCGCCAGTTTTCAACTCTAAAACAGCTAATTTCCAAGTCAAGTTATTAGACTGGTCGCTGGGCGCCCCTAATACCACGTCAACTTGCTGCAGTCATATATACAGTTGTGTGTGTGGCCAGAAGAAAATAATGAGAGCGTGTCCACACACTGCGGATCACGTCCCATCTCTATTTCTGCCGGACGCCGCCCCGGAGCTTAGCGCAGCTCGAGCGGCAGCGGGATGTGGAATGCAGCTTGTAATCAGTGTTATTTGTAACCCTGAGGAGGGGGGGTGGGGCGCCAAGGAGTGTTCGCTCAGGGCGTAAAAGTCGCCAGGACGCCTCTGGAGCTAAGAGACAATATTTGTACAAAATCTCCAATCCAAAGTGGTTAGAACTTAGAACGTACCTTGTAGTATGCTTGAAATGACCAATATATGCTATAAATAGTTGAAACCTAACATGTTCTCACCTTCTTAATTCCCTAAATGTATCTTTACAGGCAATATGACGTCTAATAGTTCATTTATAACATAGTCTACTTATAATCGATTTGTTAAACAATATTAGTATTACCTTTTTCTTACAAAAAAATATATTTGTATAATTTAATTCAATATTTATGTTGGTCCTCCTTAGTTCATAGATTTTTCTCTGCCTTGATAGAAAAAAAAACCTAATTCATGATGAGAATAATTTTCTTGTGGCTAATAATATAAGCGAAATACAAAAATAAAAAGGGGCCACAATCTTACCGGATTAGGGTGTAACTATGTCCAAAGACAAGGAATGCAAGAGCAATCCAGTGCATATACAAAGTAGAACCAAAACTATGTACTTAGCAGTTCTTTTGAAGAAATTATGGGTAGAATTCCCTGATCCGTTCTGTCCCATGATGTTAGGCGGATTAATGAGCAGAAGGATGATTCCGAATTTCAAATAGTTTTATGTAAAACATGAGTAAATAAATTTATTCATAATATGTTATTATTTATATTATATATTCATAATCACGTTTCCGGGTTTAAATTACAAGACATTCAAAATAAAAACAACATGTAAATCAATCTATGGAGTCTTCCTTATTATTTTCTTCCTCCTCCAGGAACTTGTTCCAGACATGGAGTCTCTTCATTTCTTCCTCTTGCGTTTCCTTATTCTCGTACTTGGTTTTGCCATCCCAATGAACAGTTTTAATTGCCCTCCCATTCAGGAGCCTTCCGTTGAGCATATCAATGGCCACGTCCGTTTCCTCAAAGTCCCGAAAAAACACGAGTCCAACGCCCTCGGGATGCTGATCAAATATCTCAACCTTCCGAATGCTCCCAAACTTCTCACAGGCACTCTTCACTTTCCCTTTACCTCAAATATCTTCTCAGGCTCCTCATTGAAGTCCAGGGGAGTGAAGAGATTGGATATGACAAGAACCTTATGACACTTGGTCGAGACTCCAGGCCTCGGGGCACATCAAAGTCCCATGCAAGCTTTTTATCCTTCGTCTTCCGCAGCTTATCCAACTCCTTCTTACGTAGTTTCTTAGGCTTTAGCTCTGGTTTGTATGCCTCACCCTTCATTTGAAAGCGTGCCCTCTCTACGGATATTCGTGAGCGTCCATCTTCATATAGAGAGTCGTCTAGGATCTGTATGGCCAGATCCACAGACTCCACCATGACAAAGGAGCAGAGGGCATCACCCTTGGGGATCCCATTGGAGTCGCGATATAACTTGATTTTGGGCTTGTTTTCGTTGCGAACATCCGTTTCTATGACGCCAAAACGAGACATCATGGATATAAACTTTTCCTCAGATATGCTTTCAGGGAGCCCTGATACGTACACCTTCGTGTTCTTGGCGGCTTCAACCTGAAACCATTCGGGCTTTTTGCTTTGTGAATTTGCTGCTGCTGCTTAGCTTTAGTCTTATTATTTGCACCCGGCTCTGGGTTATTGACGACTGTTAATGCAGGAGACGGCGTTGGAACTGAGGTTTGAGCTTTGCCGTCGGATGTAAAGCCATAGTTGAGTTGATATACAGCCATGAAGTCCGTATCGATCTTTGGGAACCAGGCCTTTTTACTGGCGTCCCATTCGTAGAGTGTTCCGTCTGAAGGGTCGGTGTAGGTTTGAGTTCCAGATTCGGAGTCTTTGGATATGTTGGCGCTAGGATTCCATCCAGGCATGCCTGCAAAAAAGGAGTCGGATAAAAGTTTGTAATGGCTATGAATAAAATATGAGAGTAAAATTTTATAGTTAATGCTTATTATTAATTAAGCTGGGCTCTTAAAAAGTGATATGAAAATATATTTATTTAGTGATATTAAAAAAATATGACATTTAAGAGATCCAATATCTGCAATGGAGTATTTATAGTATATTTGCATGCAAAGAAAATGGCGAAAACATGGTAAGTCGAGTCTACAAGCCCAAGAAATTGATTTATCATGTGTACTTGACTACTCTATAGCTGCAAAGCGTGGATCATGAGTCAATTGTATACAAACGTTGACTAATAAACTAACTTAAATAGACAAAGTATTCTATTTATCAAACTAGGCTGAAAATTGGTAACATTTTTCTGTAATTTGCTAAAAAAAATATTGAGGCAGCAGTACGATATATTCGATCACATAATGGAAAAGAGTTCATTTTTACATCCAGGTCTTTTAAACTTTTTTTTGTAGTGCCATTAGCAATAAAAGAGGTATTTTTCGGTCTAAAACTAATTTATGTATTTACTGAAGCTTTTATATTGATTTTTTTATTGATACATTGGATATATTTGTATTCTAATCAAAAAGCTATATATATATAACTCATTATATCCGAAAAGTGACAACATTGTAATGGGACGCTCTATTTGCAAAGCATAATCAAAGTCCAAATATAATTGAGCCAATTAAAAAAATGTAAACGTCTATAAATCCAAACTCAGGATAAATATGAAAAATAATATAGTAAGATATGTGTTTCGTCCTTTGTGTACAATATTTTTTATTTCGCTAAAAACAGAAGACACATTATTTAAAATGAAAATTATTGACTGAATACCAAAACAGTAATGCTTAAAATTTTTAAGTATAAATGTTTTGTATGAAAGGCAAAGTGTTAAGGCTTATTGGTAGGTTTTCATAACCAATTCAAGTCTCTTTGTTTCTTAAAGATATTTATTTTGATAAATCTATGTTCTATCAAACATCAAATACATATAGCCTACGAAGTAAAACACACTGCACATCTTAGTTGCTTGTCAAATACATTTGAAAATTAGAGCAATTAGTAAATTGTCAACTACTTTAGAAATATACATTTGAAAAAAATAGTTACACTGATTTTATCAGAGTTTTAATTTCCTTCTTGTTTCCATAAAATACAAATATATATTAAGTATTTTCGAGGATTTTATGATTATTTATAAAGTATTTCTATTTTTTCACAAATAAAAATTCTATTTAATGAATAAAAAGTATTTTATACCTTTCTTAATTTTGGGTTTCTCAGAGTCTTCAGTATCAGAGTCCATTTCGGACTCTGAAGTCTCCCATCCTTAGAGTCCAGGTTCCATCTCCGCTTGCGACCCGTCTTGTCGTCTCGATGAATGTAGGTTTCCCGTCAAACTCGTAATTTGCACCATCTCTTGGGACCCAATCCGTTTTATCTTGTTCAAAACGTACTCCTTCCGGCTGTTGGGTTCTGTGTAAATGCAGAGATCACCTCATATCGGTAGCATTCCTCTGCTTTAGTCTCTTCGACTCCTTTTCTTCAGGCTGCTCTTTCGTCTCCTTGGAGGCATTTCCGTACTCCGAAGACATAATAATTATTATTCCTGGAATATGTTTTTATATGGAATACTGTTTGTTTTGTTTATGATGATGACGTAATAGGTAAAGACTTATAACATGGACACCTACAACAATAGGCTCATAACCAAAAAGACTTGACAAAACCATTCATGTTTTATTCATAACGATATAGAGAGCTGATTCCCTTCATAGCAGAGAAACATCGTTCAGCTGTATTCTGTGTGTTCACTATAACAAAGTAATTTATACCACGTCATCGTAAGTGATCATAGATAGAATCTATCTCTATGATCAGCTTACGATGACGTAGTACAAATTACTTTGTTTATTTTGAACACACAGAAACGTTGTTTCTCTGCAATTGGAGAATCAGCTCTCTATATCTTTATATCTCATGGTTTTATTTTGAAGCAATTATGCAATGATCAGTATTTCAGTAGGTAATAGTACTGCGGGGAATTGTGTTACTAATACTGTTAATTACTGTCTTTTAGTGTATTCAGTGTTAATGTTGTTGTATACATCTAAATTTAAAACATTTTGTTTAACAAATAAAAGGATCAAAGGGAATTAATCCACTAAATATACATAAATTAAAATAAATGATAAAATGCTAAAAAAGTGGTCGAATTTACTTTTTTAATGAACTCTAAGGCTTATTTAAAGTAATTAAACCTTATTAAATATCTAACTTGTGCTCATGAAAAAGTAGTTTCATATTAAGTTTTTATCCGATGAGATTACTTTAGACTCCTTATTTAGTTACACTTCCTTGAATTGCGTTAGCATATCTTCCAATTTTCTATAGCCTTTCAAAATAATGCATACACAATGGAAAATATAATTTTCATTGGAGTCTCTGATTTTACTGATTCCTTACTTTTAAATAATTAATGACTATTTTAAAGAAATAAATGCAATCTTATATAACATATTATTTTAATATATCACACCAATAAATGATTGTAAATATTTATACAAAGCAATGCTCCATAAAAAAGTATATGTAAGGTAAAATTCATGTAAAGTTCTACAATTATAACTTCTTAATATGACTAAAATACTAATTCCATACCCAGTAAATAGTTTTCTTATTGACATTTGAAAATTCTTCTACGGAAGCCCCTCCCCTTCTCATGACGTCATCCTTCATAACAACAAAATTATTTGTAAATAAACAAACCCATGTAACGTGTGTGTTATTATTTAAATAGTATCCTTTCGACAAGTCTATTCAGACACGATCACTGTTTATTATCATCTCCATGACTCTCTCCTACAAAGAGAGCGTCTTTAATGCTCTTAATGAGACAGAAAATGTTTGCGAGAGATGCAAATACCGTTTTGCAGGCTTTCGAGACGCTTCCAAGTACCGGTAGGTTACACGTTTAAGCATCATTTCTTTCACGATTCACATATACAATTATTTCTTCAGAAATTGGAGGAAGGGGAGCCAGAGGGGAAGCAAGTCAAAATTAATCCTTGTCTCGCCTGTGTTGGAGTACTTCCAGCAGTTCATGGTGCCTTGCATGGATCAGGTTCGTAATCAAACATTTTTAAGCATCATATTATATACCCTTAAATATGAATTAATTATCAAAAGTGTTCGTTGGAATGATATTATAACTTTATTTATGTTGGTTTGAAGAAAAAAAAAGTAACTTGAATCTTTTGTTATGAAATTAAAGGTTTTTAATTTTGAACTATGTGTCCTTCCTATAATTGGCTGTTGGAGCCTTTTGAATTCACTGGCTGACTCTTTCATTATGTTTAAATATATCTAAAGAACAATTCTAGGATATAAAGAAGGATCAGATAAACTCTTACGATCTTAGGGATTAATTTCTACGACGCTTTAAGAAAAATATTCGTGATTGGAATAATAGAACTCTTAATTTAACACTAGAAAGAAGGATTTAGTCAATTTGACTATTTTTTTCGACTTTAGAAGCTAATACTAAATGTCAGTAATCTGATTATGCTAGAAATTTTGAATGGTAATTATTTCACAAATAAAGGTTTTTATCATATATCAAATAATTAATTGATTAAAAGTCATAATATTTTAAGCATATCGATCACTGACATTTAAGTTATAAGTTTTTAGAGTAAAAAAACAGTCAAATTGACTTCACCGTCTTTCTAGTGTTAAAAGTCCTGAGCCAAAAACACTACTTTAGCAACATAATAGTCTACCTTAAACCAATGATTTGATCATGATTCTTTAGGTTGATGTTTTTCTTCTTACATATTTTTCATTAAAAAAAGTTATATGATGCTAAAAGTTACAGATATTTATGCAATTCCAACTCTAAAAAGATTCTGATAAAAGGCTATCTCCTGTATTTGGGTACCGACTGACATATATCATGTAATCGTTTGGTAAATTTGGTAGTTTATTGAAATATAAACCGATCCGTTGTGTACATCCATTGCTGATAATACCAATTCTACGGGATTGCAATCGACAGTCTCAGCTGTAATATTCGTCTTTTGTGGACGACAATAAATAATTTGGCTAAAGATTATTTATTATTCGTCGAAAATGCTTTGCTTCATTGATTTATTAATCTATCTTTTTTAATTCATAATTAAAATTTAGGTCTCTGATTCCTTCCGGAGTAATGAATATGACGCAAAGGAGTTTTCCATGGCAATATCTCTGCCCGTGTCTCTAAGCCTCCGTGAGAGATCCCTTCTAATCTGTTTGAAGGAAAAATTCCCCAACTTCCTCATTAGTGACGTCGTGCCCATCAAACAAGTAATAAAGGCCAAAATATGAATATGAGCAATTATTTATTCTCTTTACATCATTTCAGGTCTGGAAGTGGTTGTTTCCCTATCAAGTGAAGACAGAGAAACGGTATTTGTCGGGTGGAAATGGGGATTTCTTTGCTGAGCTTCGTATAACCTATCCTGAGGATGATACCGAAATAAACTCAATGTAAGTCGAATTAGTTGGATAAATTTATTGCAACAAAATATCGACGCACTTTTAAACTGTATACATCCATTTAAGTGACGTCAAACGTGACGTTATTGTTGTCGTTCTAAGTCCAATGTTTGTTTTATTAAAGACCTTATATAGGTCTTTATATGCATATAATCAATATTTAAAGCAATAAGTGGTTCATTTAAATAGACTGGATGAATAAAATCAAGGATCGACCAAGTTATCTTGGCGACAAAGTCCCTTTGATTGAATATTTTATTATCTGCTACTGTGTCAGGGGCATGACAAGAGCTATTGAAGGTGGAGAGGCACTTACGTCATCACTCAGATTTACAAATATGCTTAATCCTGATCCCGTAAATCTGAATGATGACGTCAGAGTATGTTACCATGGAGATAAAACATAGAGATATAAAGATATAGAGAGCTTATTCCTTCAATAGCAGATCAACACCGTTCATCTGTATTTTTGTGTCCATATCAACAAAGTAATTTGATCTACGTCACCGTCATCATAGAGATAGATTATATCTCTATGATCAGCTTACGATGACGTAGTTCAAATTACTTTGTTTATATTGGACACAAAAATACAGATAAGGGAATGAGCCTTCTTTATCTTTTTGTCTCTATGATCCTGGGATAATTAATTGGAATCGAAAACAGAAACGTAAATCCCAATGCCTTTCATTTAAAAAGTCGTATTGACAGTTAGTTATGGGCCTCTATGGAGAGCACATCGATTTTCATATATTACTTTGTTAATGGATTGAATAAGCTCTCTATGTTTTAATACATACATGCACGTTGCTGACCAAAACGAATGTTGACCTTAACTGAGGAGCGACTACAACAAGTATCAACTATATACCTGACGTCACGATAAATTGCTGCATACAGTTGAAAGTATATTCCAGTCTAAACTTTTCCCTTTTACCCCATTTATTTTCTTATACCTTTCCTCAGAGCTCGAATGTGTGAAGAAGAGTATTCCATGCGCGAGAAGAGAGCATCAAGTACCACATGGGCCTCGTGACCCTCAAGGCATTGAGAAGTCACTGAGCGGCGTTTCCAACGATGACTTCAAACTCCACTACGCCGTCCCCCCTCAAATACCTTCCGCCTTCACTCACAAGTTAGTCATGTATCACAACAATATATTCATTGGAGGAACCTACAATAAGTTCTCCCGTGAGCTCCCACAAACCCCATGGATCATCGATGGGGAACGTAGCTGGAGACGTCCTTGAGAAATCATACTTGCTCCATTCAAGAAGATCTTCACATTCGATGGTATGTCTGCACACTTTTATTCCTTTTCTGAAGGGATGTAAGGGAAACATGTAAATGGTACTTTTAAATGCCCAGAAAACGTTAAGCAAGTTATGTACACAGGATACAAAAGTATATAGAGTGCTTATAGGAAAGAAAATACTATAGCTGGGGACAGTTGATAGTCTATAAAGAAATTATATGATTAAAAAAATATTCTTCTCAAAATGCATAATAAGTCAAGTTAATAACAAGTATACTTTATTTCAACTTTGTACATACTTCAGAGTGACCGAAATATTAATTATTTCAATTTTTAATTGCTTAAAAATACAATGGTTTGTTCCTCTTGCCTAGAAATACATCGCTTTCAACTTCTTCCTTCTCTCTATATATATTTGGGTAGTACTCAATACATTAATTTTCTTTATGTTCCATTCACCAAATGAAATGACAAAAATAACCTACACCACAGCTGACGCCATGTAAAATAAATTCATATAATGGGATTGAACCATAGAGATGTAAAGATATAGAGAGCTGATTCCCTTCAATAGCAGAGAAACATCGTACAGCTGATTCTGTGTGTCCACTATAAACAAAGTAATTTGAACTACGTGATCGTAAGCTGATCATAGAGATATAATCTATCTTTATGATCAGCTTACGATGACGTAGTATAAATTATTTTGTTTATATTGGTCACACAGATACATCTGAAAGGAATATCTCTCTATATCTTTTTATCTCTATGGATTGAACAACCAGCTGTAAACGATAAAACCAATATTAGGCTGTACTCGGATGATTTCATATCAAGAAGATCAAAACATTAGATGAATATGAATTTATAGCTTATATAATACTTAGTCACAATTTTTTAACACACGTTTAATGCCAAATTTTATTCTTCTGGCCGAGAAGACGTGGACACAAGGATGCTGGGCTCTGGTCGTCCATTTGCATTTGAATTTATCAACCCCCGGAAAATATTCTTTACCCAGAGGAACTCGTCAACATTCAGAGCGTAATTAACGCAAGTACCAAGACATTCTGGGTGCATCGTCTGTCTACACTATTAAAGTAAGAATACAATCCCTCTGATTACACTTGATCACATGCTAGAAAGATATCGAAATGGTGAAGCAAATCGATTGGATATGAGTCGTTGAGCTTGTAAAGAGAAAATGAATTACAATTAGAAGATTTAATCTAAAATAAATTGCAATAATTATTTTAAACATATTTATGACCAAACGATTTCAAAAACCCCGAATTTTTTTTTTTTTTTTGCTTGCAATTTTTCCATTGCATTAATTTATTAGAATATCGTATAAAGGTATATAAATTAATTAATTAGAGCGAATAGGACCCATTAAATTTTTAAGATACGTATATAGGTACAGATTTTTTTTTCTAATTTATCCCTTTTAGCATTTCTTTCTTCTGTGCTTCAATTGTAACCATTTTTCGGATATTGGAGAAAAACGAATCTTGTAAAAATCCTCAATAAGACATAATTCAGTGCATAAAAATTATCAAAAGGAGAAATATGACGTGCTTACAATAACTAAATTAGTCAACTGTTCGTATTTATTCCATCTCTAAAATATTTCAAAGTCATTGCGTTAAAACAAAATTGTATAGACATACGAGTCTAAAATAATTACTTGGGGTAATAACAGTAATAAACTAGAGGCATATATAACTCAGAGAGTGCAAACCTCCGCCGTCACGGGGTCCTTATGAGCCTTCCGAGGCAGATTTTCACGACTGGGCGGCGTAGAGGGCCGGGGGAGGGTTCCCTTCGACGAAATTCCGAGAGAGAAGACGCTCCCGGCACCAATTTTACAGCACAGCGACATCTATTGGCAGAGCAGGCTAACTTGAAATATTATTAGTATTTAGCTCATTTTGCATCTTATTCTGCACTCAGAGATGCCAAATTTAATCACGTGTGCCTTTTGGCATTTCCAACAACTCCACAAAGTTTCATCCGAATCCGTTCCGTACTTTTGAGTTATCCTGGGACAAACAACCAACGCCAGTGAAAACAATACCTCCTTCGGCGGAGGTAAAAATGAAAACTGTTAAATAAAAATATCATCAATAAAAAAAATATACATATTTTAAGAACGATTATTAGCTAAAAACTATTTATTTCAATATTGCGTATTTTTATTGGAACGCAATACATAACTTCAAGGGAAATACTTGTCTTCTTCTGTTGTAAGTACCCCGACCTGACTCGTTTGTGAAAGAGACGGAATCTTCAGGGAACACGCCGTAACCATGGCTGGCAAACAATATCACAATTCCTTGTATGTCCGATGGATTCAAATAATTTTGATTTGTCAAAAATCTGGTAATCTTGATTTAGTATTCAACAAGGCCTTATCATAAACCTAGGAGTTGTTGGATTTTTTCCCGTTACCTTTTTAAAATATAATATAAAGTACATATATTATTATTATTATCATTTATTCCCGAATTATTATTACCTTATTTTTTATAGATCGGATCTCAAACTCCTCAAGGAAGGTGAGGACTCCAGACCAAGGACTACAAGGCTGTAGTCGTTTTTAACCCTCAAAGGCCGGCCTAACTCTGGAGTCCCTAAACCTCTCCTCCCCACTTCCAAGGTGACCCTCTCCCCAAAAAACCCCTATCCGCGTCCTCCACCGAAGACCCAACTCCATCCGGAAGCGCAGTGTTGGAACTTTAAGTTCGAGGCCTTCTCGAGGGGAAACCTTCCGGAAGAGGCTGAGATCGATTTTTATTTAGTCTTACCACAGAGGCAGGGACATATGTGAAAGAGTTTGTTCATGGGGATTTTAATCGAACGACTCCCTCGCTTAGCTCCATGATTGGGGTTGAGGCCGACATTGAGGCGTTGGATGTTGAGGTACGAAGAGTAATAATGATGTGGTGGAGAACAAATACTGTACTAATTTAAAAAAGACGACCATGTAGACATATTTTTGAAATATTTCGATATTAGTATTATGAATAATTTATAAACTTGAAAATCATAGCGGCAGATGAGGTGTCCATCCCATTGTATGAATCTGACGTCAGATGCGACTCATTGTTGGTGGGAGTTTATGAGGTCCATGGTTTTTGTTGCCTATTTAGATCGATGAAATTACCGAATCCGTGGGGATATAAACAAGCAATATTAACGTTAACGTTATTCCTCGAACCCAGGATCTCTTTTCAATGAGCTGATCAAAGTTGACCCTCTCTCGCTTGGAGTATTCGAACCACCGCCTCAACACCTAAAGTTATTTTATTATGACTAAAGTTACTTCTTGTTACCATCAACGGATGATGAAGCTGATTCTTGTTACAACTCTTCTGGAAGGACTCCATGAGTATTTCACACTTCTTTTTCCTTTTCGGAGAGTAATTAATGCGAACTGGCGAACAGTCACTGAGTTCCATCTGAAGAGGATCGACACATTAATTCGTTAAGGGAACATAGATTAGAATATATTCACCTTATTTAATATTCAATCATATGCTACTTAAAGGGCTTTTATCTAAATATACAATTCACCTTTGAGAAGAAGTTTAAGCATTAATTACCCCATATATGATGTCACCTTCAATTCATGCAATGGGATTGGCTACCCTTCCACAAATGTTTGTGTTATTTTTTATATTAGCATGGGCTCAGATTGGCAATGTCCAATCAACCCCGATTGAAGAGTCTAAAAAATTATGTTCTCAGTTTAACAAGCTGTTATTTAAAAGAACACATATATGAGACATAGACTATGTTTGAATTATAGTTATTTAATCAACCACACTTCTTTTTACAACTTTTTAATAAATTAAATTTCAAACATTTCTGATTTTACACACATTTTTATGATTGAATAATACCAGTAAGTAAATTTAAATTACGATGAAAATATTCAGTTGTTACAAGTCACCAATATATGGAACTCCTTAGGCTATATATATTTTACTACTGTCAAATTTCTATTAGTTAAATGGTTTTCTTTAACGTTTTTATAGTTCACTTCTAATTAAGCTTTTAAAATATATATCTTATAAACAATAGTATTAAAAATATGATGCACTATATGCAACATCTGAATGAAAAGGCTTATAATTCCTGTGCTATTTTTTAGGTTGTTGCGTCACTTAAAAGATATGATTTTTTTTATATTATTAAAGAAATTTGCTCTAAAAAAATTACTCTTCAATAAATACTACAACAATTTTGAAAGTTTCATCTTCATTTATGAAACAGTTATATGCTATTACTTATAATAAACAAAATATGAAGTTTGATATTCTAATTGTCTAAAAAGATTAAGCGGTAAAGCCCCAAGTCTTACAATTGTGTAGATATAATGATCTTCAATTCTAATAATTCTTAAGAAACACGAAAAGTGCCCTTTAAAATATTCGCCAGATATATATATCAGAGCTGCGACTACCGATGTAAATCGGTAGTCCGATACTAGCCCGACGGCAGATTTCAAATACCGAACCGATTTACCATATTCGGTAGAAACTACCAATACCGTGACCGATTGACAATCGGTACGGTATATTTGAAAGTATACTTTGTTAACATTC
>CP045899.1:23982339-24018265 GCA_013387185.1 Caligus rogercresseyi | reverse complement strand
AAAACCTGTTAAAACGCTATTGCTGCAAGTAGATATACTTGTATGTGCAACAAGTTTGAATCTCTTATGATTCATTGCCAAAGGACACCCAATTAATGATCTTTGGGCCAAAAGTTTGGGGTCCACCGTATTTCAGAGAGACCATGAGTCGCGATCGATGTAAAGAGCTCCTGAAATGTATCCGGTTCGACATCACATCTTCAGGAATTCAAAGAGATCAAAGTTGAAAAATTTGCATTGATTTCTACCAATTTGGAAACCGATTGATAGAAATTGCATTGACTGCTGCAAACCCGGTGCCAATATCACGGTCGATGAGCAATTATTTCCACGAAGTCACGTTCCCCATTTACACAATACATGGCAAACAAGCCCGATAAATTCGGAATAAAGTTTTGGTTTGCTGTAGATGTTGAGTCCCATTACTTAGTCAATGGATTCCCTACTTAGGAAAAAATGACCATCGGCCAAAAATCAGTCGTTCTCAGAGTACGTTGTAATGAAACTTGCAGAGCAATATCTCAACGAAAGACGAAACATCAACAGTGATAATTTCTTCACTACACTGAAACTGGCTAAATCACTGAAAAAAAAAGAATACGAGCATTGTGGGAACTATGGAAATAATGAGGAGGGAGGTGCCCAAAGCAATCAAGAACATGAAACAGCCTCTGAATTCTGCAATAGTATTGAAGCATGAAGACTTTAATTTTACGGTCTATCAAGGCAGCCTAAAAAAATGTTATAGTCCTAAGTTCAGTACACAATTGGTTGGTATTCCTGATACTCAAAAACATTCCAGAAAGTGTTTCTTATTACAACCAGACCAAATCTGGAGTTGATAATATAGATCAGATGGCTCGTTTATATACCACCAAGTGGCATCAAGACATGGCCCCTACAGGTTTTCTATAATATTTAGATATGGCGGCCATCAAAACTAAAATAATATACAAATAGATCAATGGAACAAAAATAAGTCGAAGGATGTTTATCTTGCAACTCATGCAAGAACTACAATCCATGAACAAAGCCAAATATGGTGGAAAAGATGAAGATGTTAGTGGTGTAGAAAATGATAATGAAGAATAGACCCCAATGAAGAAAAAGCTTGCTACGTGCGAAAATGCAAGAATAATAAATCTAGCATCAAATGCTTTAGATGTAAGAGAATCGTATGTGGAAATGTACCGCAAAAGTGGAACATCCTTCAAATTCTCTCGAATACCTCAAACTCAACAAATCGACATAAGACGACATCAACGTTTTATATTGAATAAGAATATTATTAATAAGTCATTTTATATCATGGTTTTATCTCTAGACAGTAATTTTGAATTATAATATTCATTTATGTTTTGTTTTTAACGTAATGTCTTAAGATTGTGTTTTTATCTCCTACTTTCTAGTGTATTATTATTTTTTTACACTGTATGGATTTCAGAAAAAAATAAACATATTAACCAAAAAAAAATCGAAAATTATGTAAAATTCGTCACTCTAAAAATGTAACCAATTACTGCAAATAATAATAAAAATCTAGCTTATATTTTTTATTTGACTATTTTAATTGACCAAATTTTATAGTCTCAATATTTTAAATATTCATTCCAATATCAATATAGTTGAGAACAAATGAAGAATTAACAGAGAAGTCAAAATGACTGTTTCGTCTTTCTAGGTAGAAATACTTTGCCTTCTTTCTAGTGTTAAGGAATTATATCGATTGTTTCTTCAGACAAAGAATTTTTTTGAAGAAGAGTAATTTGAGCACGCCTGCATAAAATCCATTGTTTAAGGATAAATATGATGCCTAATACAGACTATGATAATAATAAACTATGACTTCTCTCATTCACAAGGAACTTTTCATTATCTATTCTTTTTTTTATTATCATTGCAGGGAATCAACATCGATTGGCCTCCTAAAAGAAATTCTAATGGAACGCCATCTTGAGTCTATCCTCTCGTTCAAGGATAATATTTAAATTATGTATATGGACTACCCATATTGTATATATATGTATATTAAATACGCAATGGTGTACACGAATAAATATTTATATTTTATTATTAAAATTGTATTTATTCCTTCTTATACTTCTGAAGAAATACATGCATTGAAATCTAAATGTGCTCGTCTAGCGTATTCTGGTCTTTTGAAAAAATATTGATATGAACTTTTAAAATCCTGCCGGTCACGCCAGTTTCAATAATGGCGTAAATGCGCTATACGAGGTTACAGTTAAAAATAACTAAAAGTTCTACAGCTTTCCACGAAGCGTCAAAAAAGCGGAATTCTTATAAAACTGAGTCATATAATATGATACTATTGGAGCACGTAACTTGGTATTACGCGAGACAATGTCCCCATTGGCGGTTGGGTTAATACTTAAATACAGTGGTTGCCATGTGCGATGAAATGAGCGATAAACGATAATTATCGCTGAGGTCAAACCTTTTATCGTTATCGTTATCTCAAAGTTTTCTAAAACTAAACGCTCATTCACTTATCGTTAGTCCCAAAAAATGAGGAGCAATAAACGATAAATTAAAGACGACTTTTGTAACAAAAAAAATTCGAAATACTCTTTTCTAAAAAACGTCATCACTTTTTTGGAGGTTCTTTCTAAAAAGCCACTTTTTTGGAAGTTATTTTCTAAAAAAACCGTCATCATATTTTTTGGAAATTCTTTTCTAAAAAAAACGCCGCCACTTTTTTTGGAATTTTTTATCGTTTATCGCTTACCGCAGGTTGGGTTTTAATTTTTTTACCGTTTATCGTTTATCGCAGGTTGAGAAAAAAGTTATCGTTTTATCGTTATCGCAAGTTGAAAAAAAAGTTATCGCAGAAGCCACTGCTTAAATATGACATAACCTTGACACCCGGAATCAACCATATGTTCCATTGAAAAAAGATTTGTAATCTCAAACAAACATAGCTGTATGCGAGCATATAGCAATGGTTGGATTGCAATATTCTATGGGGGTTTTTCGGCATGACGTACAGGACTTTTTGTGATGAGTGAAATAATATCATGTTAAGCAATTGATCGCTCATAAGAAACTCCAATCCTCAATCCTGTTAAAAAACACGAAAACTTTCGCAAGAATATCTACATTGTGACGCCAACTATTACATTAAGAAGATCACGATGAACTGCAATTGTTAGGGGTTCAATGAATTATAAAGCATTATTCTTCCTTGAATGAAAGGTTCATCATATATCATTTGTATATTGTTGCTTTTGAGAAAATAATTTTGTTACAAAATATGTACGGTATTATAATACAACATCGCATTATTCCGATCAGGACGTTATGCTATAATATAAACAGCGAAGAATCGCGTATCACTACTATTGATTGCCCAACTCCGATCCTCAAGTCTGTTAAATATCATGAAAATATTTGCATGAATATCTCCATTAATGACACTACATTTTAGATGAACTCAAGCTGTGAACCGCGAAAAGCTTGTGTTCACTTTGTTACAAACCGCTTTTTTCTTTTTCATGGGAGGTTTTATATAGTTTTTGTATATGTATAGTTATTTGAGAGAAAGGAACAAAATATATTCTATATTGCGCTATATACCAATCATCAATATATCACTACATAACGCCCATCAAAATTCCGATCCTCAATGCTGTTGATCATGAACATATTTTCAAGAGTATATCCCCATATACATATATATGACACCAACTATTATGTACATATATACATGAAAAAGCCCGCGATGAACTGAAGCAGCGAACCGCGAGGGCTCACTGTTTACCAAACCATTTCCCTTCCTTTCATGGTAGGTTTACATATATGGTTCTTTTTTGAGAAAGGAAGTGTGGTACGAAATATATATGATGGCAGGCTTCTTGGTTCCTTCCACACTCAATTTCTTTTCCTTTTTTGTTGCTGTTCGTGTGCGTGTGACTGTATTAAAAAAAAAAAAACGCTCTTCACGTTTACTACAACTAACTATGTACTATTTGTATTTCCAACTCTTCATAGTTTTTTGTGACTCTTCTCCTTTGTTGTTGTGTGGACCCTTTTAAAAACACGGAGTAGGGAGGATGGAAGCCGCAGCCTTTTAAAGCCATGTTCCAGGACGGCCTCCGACGGCTGAAGGGCCTTCTCTACTGCGGGATTTGGATATCCTCTATTCTCCTTGGATACTATTCTTATATCTTCCTCTTGTACCGCTTCTCTTTCTTCAACGAAAATGGTTTCGAAGAGCCACAGACGTACTATTTGTGGTTTGGGAGTCTTTTAATATGGTGAGTTATTACTGCTTGCCTTATGATTAAAAGCGTATTTATGAAGCCCTCCAGAGTTTACTTCCAACAGCAAAAATATTACTTTCTTTCTATAAATAATATTCACTAAGTTTTTTTAAAAGTAATAACTCTTCCATTAGTCATTTAATATTTTTTCTCCATTTTTCCAAGGATTTTGTGAAGGGCTCCAGATATTTGTTATCGTTTAAACTACAAAGATAAGAACTTTGTTTGCAAATAATATTACTAATACATTAACTTAGTGTATGAAGATATATTGAGTTAGTAATTAACTCTTCCATCCGTCATTTAACAGTATGAGTTTTCCTAATAATAATAAAAACATGTGTTAGCAAATGAAACGCCCCAGATATTGACGTCTTGGAGTATGATTTAAAGTTATATTGCTATGAATAATATAGTTATTCAATATGTCAACTTTGCTTATGATATCGTTGTACAAATACTCAATGTTTAAATATTTACTTGAATAAAAGTAATAAAAAACACAAGCAACATATTTTTAAACTTGAAATAAATGGGACATTTTGAAATATACGAAAAAAGGGTAGAAATATCATACAAATTATAAGGATGATTTCTTATTTGAAAACGTGTGAAGAATCGAGTCAAGTGAAGCTGCCTTTATTAGATAATTATCTGAAGAGAGGTCATGTTGGAAGGTCTAATGTTCTGTTTTACTCATAGCGAAGCATAATGTAAATTCGTCATTAATTAACTATATGTACTATCAAATGCTCTATATGTACATATGCAGATCTTAGTCAGTTCTCTTTTAGAACAACTGATGCTATGCCTCATTTACCCATTACATCGTTTACAGCCCTCATAGTATTTATATATATTTGATGGGGCTTACAAGATAATTATGAAATTAATTAACAAAGAAAACCCGTGAATATATGTTATTATACATTTATTATTGATGGAAGAAACATAGAGTGTATAAAAACAGAAATATCGATACATTATCAATAGATCTTTTAAACGTTTGTTGCCCATCTTATTAGCCATTTTAAAAGTAGAGCATCTGGCTCAAATATCTCAAATAGCATGCCAAGAGTTCGTGATAGACTCAGCGTCTTGACCAGGTTATTATTATTTTTCTTGTTATTTTTGTTTTCAAATAGGAAATTTTTCTGAACCTGGAAAGAAACCTTATAAATAGGAGACTGATTTTTGTATGAAGCGGGGATCGATAAAGGGAGATGGGTTAGGGGTATGAAGCTATATAAAATACTAAGAAATAAGGGGAATAAGGTTGTCATTCATAGAGCATTAAGACTTACGATATTTGCCATTTTAATACACAAAAATAGTTTTAAATGATCAATGCTTGAGTTTTTAAGCGTAAGAATAAAAATAAAAATTACGTCAATGCTTCTCATTGTTTTGATCCTCTCATTATCTCCATATCAGCTGTCGAAGAATTACTCTTTTCTTTATTTATAAGCAATATATATTTATATGTATATCTATGGGGTTATCTCTTGGAAAAGTGTTGTCACGGTAATTCAGATATCAATCCAACATAGGATTGGGTGCTTCTCATAGAAATATAAAGGTATAGAGAGCTTATTCCCTTCAATAGCAGATAAACATACTTCAGCTGTCACCTGTGCCCAACTAAACAAAGTAATTGGTATTACGTCATCGTAAGTTGATCATAGACATAGAAAAAATTGTTTATATTGGGCATAATGACGTATTTCTCTGAAGAATCCAATAAGCCCTCTATGTCTTTATATCGCTATGGTGCTTCTAAGATCTTCATTTATTATTATCTGTTTATAACAGCTGAAACACGTATTGAAGATCATTTATTCTGCCATCGTAGAAACTCTGAAGCACATAATCTATTTGGCGGAAAATCATGAGGATAAGTGGAAAGAATAAAGTAGCCGATATTACAATCCCTTCATATTTTCATTGCATAGCAACTCGTGGCTCGTTTCATTTGTTGTGCAAAATACGATGGAAATAATTTTTTTCACATGGGGAATATGTAATTTGTTCCATATGTAGATAATTACACTTCCTCTTGACGTGAGACCAAATGAAGCGAATAGCAAATCTTCGCTTGAATATCCATTATTTGTGCGATATATTTGGGATATTTAAGTTATTTCTCTAAGGCAAAAAAAAGAAGAAAATAATGGAACGAGTATTTCTTAATAAAAAGCGATCAAACTTCATTTTTAATCATACAAACTCAATGTAACTTGTGACTCGGTCAAGTTCAACGTTTTAACTGCTTAGGTCGTTTTATTTTGAGATTTAAAATAAATAATTGATGATAATATCAGTTAATTTGATATTTGGCAAAGAATTTGGGATCGATCACAGTTCACTATACTATTGTGTGACTACCCTGTGACTAACACACTATAGAATGAATTTTAAATAATAAATAGTTACTGGGAGAGCTTTGAAGATATGACAGTTTATGTCTCAAATTAATAACTTGAAAAAATTGTTTCAATCTGAAGAATAATAGAATTAATATATGTATATTAATGAGAGATATGATATCTGGATGTTTGTTTTAACATTAATAACCAAATTCTGCTATTATTCCATTGATGCAATCAAACACCATGTTTCAAAAGTATTGACTTTTTTGAATAACATTTCAAAAGACAGTTTCGATAGTTTTACCAATTTTGAAACAATTATTTCGTACCAATAGAGTTCTAAATATAGATCGATAAACCGATTAATCAGATCGGTGTTAGTCTTATTAATTCTCTTCGGAATTTTCCCTCATAACAACTTATATTTATATATCGGCTAAGTATTGATTTCATATCTTTTTTTTAAACACGTTTTTGATATGTTTAAATTTCATTCTTCTATTAAAAGATGTTGGCTTACATGAGTATTATACATAGAGATATAAAGATATAGAGAGCTGATTCCCCAATTGCAGAGAAACACTGTTCTGTTGTTTCTGTGTGTCCAATATAAACAAAGTAATTGATACTACGTCCTCGTAAGCTGGTCATAGAGATAGAATCTATCTCTATGATCAGCTTCCGATGACGTAGGTCAATTACTTTGTTTATATTGGACACAGAATACAGCTGAACGAGGTTTCTCTGCTATTGAAGGGAATCAGCTCTTTATATCTTTATATCTCTATGGTATTATATTATTATTAATCACATAACGATATCAGCCACTACTTCTTCCTAACTCTTCATAGTTTTTTTAAATACTGGTTTTTAAAAGTTGCCAAGCCGTCGTTTCCAACAAGTTTCCTGATAATTACTTCTTGCAACATTGTTAAAAGAGATGCCTCCTCTAATTATTTGCATGTTAGAACATTCAAGTATGATGATGACGACATATGGGGGGGGGGGACAAATATTTCCATAATTATTTTTAGGAAAACTTTAATATATAAGAGCTTCTCCTGCATCAACGCTAATATGACCGGCTTTATCAAGAGCATATTATCAAGTCATCGCAGAAGAGGGGAGAATGATTGGCATGTCGGAGTATTAAAAAAACATCTCTTAAAAATCATGTTTCTCCGGTAGAAAATACTTGCAAGTGTGACTGGCAAGCGTATACTTTGATTTGCCAAACCCTTTTTAAATATGTCTCTCGCTCTCTGCAGAAGGTTTAAGAGAACATATCATGTTGTAAACGAATGATGTAGATACTTGACAGACCGTGTAAGGAACTCAAATTGAAGTTAATGTAGTTGATTTTAATGTTTTTATATATTCAATTGTATGATTCTCCTTTAAAATATTATTTAAATCGTCCTTTGATTGACACATCAGTAGATATATATATATATATATATACATATATATCAAGAAACGACTGGGTACCCAACCCGGGTCCCGGCTATTTTTGAGCGTCCCGGGTTTTTTAGACACCGGGTCGGGACTTAAATATTTTCTTTCATTTGTTTTCTACAAAAAACGTCATCACTTTTTTGAAGATTCTTTTCTTAAAAAAACGTCTACACTTTTTTTGGAGATTATTTTCTAAAAAAACGTCGTCACTTATTTTTTTGTTGGAAATTCGTAACTTCGGATTGTCATAGGAACGAAAATATATATTAAGTCCCGGCCGGTTCCGGCCGGGTCCCGGCGAAAAAAGGTGTCCCGGTATATATATATATATATATATATATATATATATATATATATATATATATATTAGGGTTGTTCTTATTTTTCAATTTTTTACAATATTTATTTTTTTCAATATCTCTTAAAGTATAGCGATTTTTAAAACACCAAACATATCAAATGAAAGCTTGGTTAACCAGCTTTAATATTTTGGTATACTAAATCATGTCAATTTAATAAGTAGAGAGTTATATGTACATAAAAAAAGCCTATCTCGCGTACAAAATGACGCATATAATGGATTATGTATGCATCAGAGACAAAGTAAAATTTAGAGAGGATACCTTGACGCAAATCTAAGAAACAATTTTTTTTTATAATCGATTTCTTATAGGTCAATACAGGCTCTGAATCATATGATGTAAACTCAGATTGTTCTGAATTCTGAATTGATAGAATGCAACCAAGGTCACTTTTGGATTTATCATCTAAAGTTTTACTAAACTTAAAAGTACTATTTTACTCTGAAGCGAACAAGTCATCTTCTACAGGCGAGTGAAGTTAATGATACAAAAAAGCCTTGAAATAAGCTAACTATACTCACTCCCTTTCTTGATTTGTTTTTACTGAAAACTTTGTTTTATTAAAAAACATCAAACATACGTCTGGTAGTAAATTAGATTTCCTTAAATTAATAATTATTATTGAAGTCTGTAACGTCCACCATACTATTATATTATGTCTTTGTAATATTATATGTATGTATACGGTATACAGTAATAACCTTTAAACTAAAAAAAAACGTCCACCATTTTGAAGAAATTTGCGGAAACTATATTTTTACAAAAAATTTAAAACTTTGACCTCGTTGCGCGACCTCGTAATGTTACCGATTTTGTTCAAACTTTGTATGTCGTCTTCTTTTCACCAAGAAACAGAAAATCCACAATGTTGCTAACATTTCGAACATTTGAAAAATAAGAACAACCCTAATATATATATATACAATATATATATATATATATATATATATATATATATATATATATATATATATATATATATATATATATATATATATATATATAGATATATATATATATATATATATATATATATATATATATATATATATATATTAATAGATAATAATTTTGCATTAGAAAATTGTCTGTTAAATGTATAAGTGTCGTTTTTTTTAACCTTTTGTTTGTGGCACAGGTAAGGTCAGATTTGGCCTAGATATTTAGTATGGCAAATAAGTAAGGTTGATTATTTCTTAAACTAGTCGAACAGTTATGTAATGCTTCATAGAATTATCAGACAATTCAAATTTAAAGTGATTGCGTGCATTATTTGAAAGTTTTCGCACGATTTATAAGGCCACTGGATTAAAAAAAGTCAGAACAGCTTCAATTTTACTGCATCAGAGTGGGTTCATCCAGCTGAAAAAAAAACCTCGTAGACCCATCTTTCTACATTATTTTTGATATTAAAAAAAATTATAAATATGTCTCAATCAGACTTGTTGACGTTCGTGAATAATAGTCGTTCGTCGTTCATTGTTAATTTTAAATTGAATCGTTCGTCGTTGATCGTTCGTTTGTCATTTGCCATTCTGAAAAAAATTGACGACGTTTTTTTAGAAAGAAACTTCTGAAAAAAGTGATGACTTTTTTTAGAAAGAAATTTATAAAAAAGTGATGACGGTTTTTTAGAAAGGAAATTTGTCCCATGAAATTTAAAATCTTTGTCTTTTATGGCGCCAAAAACGAACGACGAACGATAAGGAATTTTCCTTATCGTTCGTCAAAAACTTTGTCGTTCATCTTTCGCGAACGACGAACGACAACAAATGAACGATAAATCAACAAGTCTGTCTCAATATAAAATCTAGAAAAGATACAATGCACAGATACACTTATAAACAATTAAATTAAACGTTCTCCTGAAGAGTTGTACAAAAAAACCCGATTTATTGTACAATTTTCTTTCATATTACTTTCCAAAGAGATTTTCCTATTCATAATGTTAATGTATAAAAAACTTCCTCCGAGTATCGATTTCATATTTTGCAATAAGTTTTTTTGCAGAAGCCAATGTTTTCCAACTTACGAGCTGTATATCAAATACATTCCATTCTTTTTATGGTTTTCTTCTCTGCCTGCTTCCAAATGTTGCATACACAAATACATTCCTGGACTAGTCATTATTTTTCCTTTTATTAACATAATTAGCTTTTATTAATTAACTTTACGTTTTATAGTAGATCTACTCATAGAGATATAAAGATATAGAGAGCTTATTCCCTTCAATAGCAGAGAAACGTCGTTCAGCTGATTCTGTGTGTCCACTATAAACAAAGTAATTTATACTACGCCATCGTAAACTGATCATAGAGATAGATTCTATCTCTATGATCAGCTTACGATGACGTAGTACAAATTAATTTGTTTATATTGGGTACAAAAATACAGATGAAGGGAATAAGCTTTCTATATCTTTATATCTCTATTAGAGATATAAAGATATAGAGAGCTTATTCCCTTCAATAGTAGAGAAACATCGTCGTTCAGCTGTATTTTGTGCCCAATATAAACAAAGTAATTATTACTACGTCATAGTAAGCTGATCATAGAGATAGATTCTATCTTTATGATCAGCTTACGATGACGTAGATCAAATAATTTGTTTATATTGGGAACAAAAATACAGGTGAAGGGAATAAGTTCTCAATATCTTTTTATCTCTATGGAACTACTCCTGAACGTCACTTAGATAATCGATACTACATAAATCCTTGAACTTCAAATATAAGGACAGTAAGCTGGAATCCTTTTCTCGAATAAGATGAATGGAAAGAAAAAGAGAAATAATTTCAAAAAACAGGCGGTATTTTATTAAAAATAAAGCAGTATTATTCACTTTTGACTGTTGGCGTTGGGCTTTAACATCAACTCTGAGCTAATAATGTACCTCAATCAATGGCATTTATGAATCCTTTGAGGTGAATATTTCAATATCAATTTCTGTAAGCAATTTCTCAAGATAAGAAAAAAATGAATATTATTATTTTAATCATAACAAGAATAGCACAAGTATTACAAATTTACTTCCTATGCCTTGATACATCTTACAAATTAAGGATCCTACAATCATGCTATACAACATTCAATCCGACCCTATTTTTACACCTCAGGGCCTTTTTCTCGAACGTGATTGGCTGAACGAAAAGGAGCGTGAAAAAAAATATTTGCCACCCTGAAATAAAGCATCTTTTCATTTACGGATTTGAAGAAATAACATCCATTCAGAGAAGATAATATCATAAAACACAAATTAACGATCCTTGCGATTTGCAAATCCTTTCAATCAAATATTCCTATGTCACTTACTATTTTTAACTACAAGGAGCAACTCTTCACACTCAGAAAATAAGCATTTTAAAATCATATCTGGTGATAATTCTTCATCACGTTGATGTCTCAAGTCGAGAAAGAAAATTGAGTCGCCAACTGATATATATATATATATATATATAAATATATATATATAATATATATATATATATATATATAGTATATATATATATATATATAGATATATATATATATATATTATATATATATATCAGGAAACGACCAGGTACCCGCCCTGGTCCCGGCTGTTTTTTGACACTGGGCCGGGACTTTAATATTTTCATTCTTTCGACATTCTGAAATTGAGGACTTTTTGGAAAGGAATTTTGAGTATTTTTTAATAATATTATAAAATTATTATTAAAAAGCGTCATCTCTTTTTTTAGAAATCAATTTTTAAATTTAAAAAATGTATAGGGAAAATTATTTTCTAAAAAAAACGTCGTCACTTTCAGAATGACGAGGAACGAATATATGAAAGTTCCGGTCCGGTTGGGTCCCGGCCCGGCATCAAAAATTTAATCCCGGTCCGGGTCCCGGCGAAAAAAAGTGTCCTAGTCGTTTCCTGATATATATTATAGATATATATATATATATATATATATATATTATATATATATATATATATATATATATATATATACATATATATATATTTATTAGTGTGATTCTTATTTCACGTTTTTCGGATTTGAGAGTCGAGCTCCCCTAGGATTTTACTTTAGTACATAGAGATCATCTTGTGAAAGTTTGAACGAAATCGAATAATGGGAAGTGTCCGCTCAATGGGCCCAAAGTTATGTAGTAAACTTATGTAATAATTTTTTTTGCCATTCGATCACCTCTAATGTCCTAAATTTTAATGCTGCTTTCAAGCAATTTGCTGCAAAATGTAGGTATGCTTTGCAAGGATTCCAAATCAGTTTTTATTTTCATGTACATCCAAAATCAAACGAGATAATAAAGTTTCAAAATGTTCATTTTTGGGTATTTCCCATAAAAATGACTATTTCAAAACTTAAATTTCTCGTTGAATTTTGGATGTACATGAAAAATAAAAAAAGTTTGAAAGTAGCATTGAAATTAAGGATATATATACATGGGTGTGCAGGTGAATCTAGACTTTTTTTAGCACGGAAACAAGATACTCTTATCCAAGAACAAGACCTTTTAATTGACTTTTTTCATATCACACAAATTTAAATGACTTTTCTCTTAATGTTCATTCAATCCAACTTCCTCCTTTCACAATAACAGCCTCCACACGGTGCCTGAACCTCCCAACGGCATGAGCCACCTGTTCCCTGGACAAGTTGGCCACTGCGTGATGATGGCAGCTTTCAAGGAGTCCACAGTGTTGTGAACACGCTTTCAGTGTCCCTCTCAAGGACGCCCCACAGTAGTAGTAGTCGCAGGGGTGAGGTCAGGGCTGCTGGGGGGCCAGAACTCCTTTGACCAGAACATGTCGAGATCTTGACATGACATGGGATCGGTCTGGAGTCTTTCTTTCGGTGTTAGGAATCCTTCCTCGATCTCCTCCGACTCCTTGAAGGACTTGGCAATGCTGTAAACAGTAGTTTTGGGGATTTGAAGAAGTCGATGATCTCTTGGGCGCACGGCCGCAACGGAGCGCCACAATAATGGCCGTCCTGCGCTCAAGTTCCGAGGATATTTTCAATTTTTTGTTATTAAACAAAGCTCATAGAATATACTAACCAGTTCATACATTTTAAGCTTCTACCCTAACTGGTTTCTGAGATACAAGTACTCAAAGTTAGTCTAGATTCGCCTGCACACCCCTGTATATATATACCTATATATATTTTGAGTTTACAAGAACGATCATTAAAGCATCTTCTCTCATCAACTGATTTTATTCATAGTGGATGAGAGTTAAATGTTTGTACGACACAGTTGATGTGAAAAAGTGAGTTATTTATGTACTAAATGTGTTCTTTTTAACCCCTGTCTTCTCTTTATATGAACTATGAATTCGACTAACGCCTGAAGACGTCGTTCATGCATTTTAATATGAAGGCTAAGAGACGACGAATGCTTGGGTGACATAATAACAAATATCAAAGTGATTTATACTTTTTTTGTGTCTAAACTTAGTTTATCTTCTCTCTCTCTTATGACTTCTTTTTCTACTGTTTAAATCCTGTTACACACTACTATAACTAGTCCACAAAATGAATTAATTCAAGGACAATTTTAATAATAAAAATATGAGCTTCTTATCATTTTGTTTTTGGAGAACAATAAATAACTTTCAAGTATTCTAGCAATTTAATATTAAAATTATTGATCGCAGGCTGATCTTTTTTTATTGTTTGTCATTATCGCATCTTTCAAAAAGCTTATTGAAGAAATCATTGGTTTAAATATTGTACATTTGAATACCTCTTCATTTCTTCTCTCAAAAGAAAGGTCTTACTTATTATATGAGCAGTGTTGGTCGACTATTACTTTGAAAGTAGTATGTAATATACTACTTTTTACTGCGTAGTAATATTTTTAAAAATATTAGTTATTACTTCTCAAAAGTAATATACTACTTTATATTAGCTATTACTTTTTTGAGCATTCTGAGGCAATAAGTAAAGGCAATTCAAACAGGATTTGTAAAAATCCTCACCAAACTTAGTTTCCATGTCCACTGGGTGACGTCACAACCATTCACAGTTCATTAATTTTCATCAAAAATGCCTGTCGAATATTTTATTTCACGAAAGTAATATGTAACTAGGATATAACATATAGTTATTACTTGAAAGTAATATCTAATATGTTTGTTCTCTCTAGTTAGTCGCAGTAATATAACTAAGTAATATATTACTCGCACGCGCGTTAGGGAACAACACTGTATATGAGTAATGTAGAACTTCTTATACATAAATATTTAAGTGTAAATTGTTTTTTTATAACATAATTAACATTATTATTAAACATTAAATACACCTTAGGAAAGCTATTTCTTTTATATTAATTACTGACCCAAAAAGTTGAATAAAAAACAAGTGATGAAATAAAAAGCCAATTTATGTAAATGTATACTAGACTCCTGTAGTTCATTGTTTGTTACTTCCAATCATAAGCAGATAATAAGATTTATGCCTATATTTATGCCTCTAAAAAGCTAAGTACATACCTATCGATAAATAGCGTGATTGCATAAGAATTTGCCATTAACAAAATGTTAGAACCTTCTCCAACGTTTATCAAACATGATTTTGAGTGTTTTAATTTTTTTTGATAACTAAGAATTGATATTTCAATGATGTTCAATTACATAAATTTATTTTATTTAACAATTCTTAAATATATTGTGGAATTTAAATATAAAGAAAAAAAATTATATATAAGGAATAAACATGTTTTATATAATTATATCAGAAAATAATGTGAAAGAAATACAACGTTTCGTTATATGGATTTTATTAATTCTAAAGCGACAAATGATACAATATGATGCATAGAACAAATACATATTCGATAACTAAATAGATACATACAATAATAGTTTCATAAAATGTGCGCAGTTTTAAAATCTTTTTTCATGAATAAATAACTTTTTTTTAAATAATATATTTCAGTTCTAAGAAATTCCAAAGTAATTGCGTTAAAAACAAAACATAAATAGACATTTTAGTCTAAATTATTACTTCGGAGAAGAACAACACCAATTTTAACAATGATTTAACATAATAATAAAAACTTGATGTAATGGTTCATTTTCTCGAAAAATCGATATAACTCTTTGTAAAAATAATGTATCAAAATAAATAAATCATCCAATAAATGGTACTTCACTATAAAATCCTTTTTTTAGACTAATGAATGAAAAATATTTTGTTGTTATGCGATATTACCTCGAAAAATAGATTCATTATATATAAACGGTAAAAAAGGATATATCAAACTAATTATATATATTGTTATTTTATACAAAACTTAATCTATCAAATCATATTTCATGACAAACTAATGTAAAATAATTTTTTGAGAAGAACACATTTTTTCCAGTATAACATATTTCAAAAACAGAGTAATAATACATGCCAATATTCACCTAGGCTCTCACGGAATGGATATTTGATTCCAAAGTCGTGGTCTCCGGGGACCACATCCGCAGTGATGAAAGCAGTATATTTATTGTGAACCATCGAACCCGCGTGGATTGGAACTATTTATTCGTGGGCCTTAACAAAATCACATTTCCTGCCACCAACAACGCCAAGTTCGTACTCAAGGAAGAGGTTCGAATGATCCCTGGAGTTGGTGAGTGCCTGCCCGAGTCTCTTTTTTCCAATAAGGATCTATTCAAAATTACAAACATATGGAGTTCATCTGACTGTCTATAGTTGTTGTCGTCACTCAAGAGAAGTCAAAAATGACGTCATTTATCAGGCTTATAAAACTTATTTTTAAAAACATTTGATGGCCGTTATCCACAAGTCAACACCATAGACAATCTAGCCAGACATGGGCAAACTAAGGCCCGCGGACAATTTAATCCGGCCCGCCGAGCTTGTCCAGTAAATAATATAATAATGCTTAACAAATCGTTCACTAAGTCTTGTCCCTACAATACCGCGTTTCCCCAATAGATGGCGCGCTGACATTTAGGCCCGCAAGTCAAAAAGTTTGCCCATCTCTGATCTAGCCGCAAACAACAGGGGAACTGTTTATAATGAAAATAATATTTCTATTCATGAAAACTTAAAAAATATAACATTCCTTCAAATGCCTTAAATTCAATTAATTAATAGATACATAATTTTACATTTATACCTGAGCAAATTTGATATAAGAGTATCTGCTTGTGTCTTTTTGATGTTAATTAAGGTCATTTAAAGAGTATATTGTATGGCCTAACCATACTGAGGCTAAAAAAGAAAGTAAATATTTCATATAAACGAAGAATAAATATCATCTTTGAAAGCCTTTTCGTTCAGGTACACCAAAATAGTATGTGGTATTGTTATTCTATTAAAACTTATATAAATAAATCATAACATCGGACGACCAGCAGTAAAAAGATACATAGGTCCTTTTAAATCATAATATAAAATCGAAGGAGAACTATTTTTTCCCTCAAATTAAAAATTCCTTGCACAAGTTTTCATAAGCTTTCTATAGATCTGAAGGATACGACGAATAAAGTCCAAATTGATATTTAGTACACAAAGAGGAGTACGGATGAAATCGCCGGCGTATCTGCAGTTATATAGCTTTCATATAATATATAGAAACCATATATGCAGACTTTTAATCATTGGCTTATTCGAAACCGATACATATTAATTTATGCGTAAACACAGTCGGCCCTCGCTACTTCGCCCCTCGACATCTCGCAGTTCTTTTACTACGCGACGACGGCTTGGCTCCCGTTTTTTCACGGCAAAACGACGTCCCCATATGAACTCAATGGCAGAATTTTCACACAAAAAACTTAAGTAAATCTTCGAAAAAGTAAGATGGCGGCCCAAAAAAAAGGTCCGGCCACGTAATTGTATTCAGACGCACGGTCGACAACAAGGCAAAATGGCGGTAGGTTACAATGCCGGGTGATGTCAAATCTCTCTATAAATTTCAATATATATCAACATCGCGACCCTCATATATATATCGTGGTGGTCGTGTAGTGGATCCGGGCCGTCGCGATTTTGCGAGGGACGACTGTCATTTAAATATTAAAATTTTCAAACTTAAAAATATATAATCATGCATTTTATGTTTATTTCATTGTTACTATTTAAAATGTTGATTGTATTGTTAAAAAATCTCTCTGCTTAGGTTGGACCATGCAGTTACTCGTTCCATTTACATTTGCCGTTCCTGGACGTCGGACGAGTCCCGGATGAACCGTATGCTGGACTACCTCTCTCAAGACGAGGATCAGCCATTTCAACTCATGCTCTTCCCCGAGGGAACGAATTTGACCCCTAAAACCAAGGAGCGAAGTGATAAATACGCCTCTGGCAACGGGCAAAAACCCTTCAAACTACCTTTTATTCCCCCGGACCACGGGCTTTGGCTTCCTCGCAGATAAAATGAGACGAAGTAAGTGTCTCCGGACCAACTAAAAATATATAAAAGCAAACGCAAAATTAATTGGATGCTTCCATGGGATCTCTTTCTCTAACATGATTGGATCAAAGAATCACGAGTAATAAGAAAGCGGTTGGTATTCGGGTAATGTCAAACCGTATATAACGGTCAGTCAAAGAAAGTGACAGTTAGAAACAGGCGGCCACAGAAGGGTTTTTTACTATTTATTTTTTTTCGGAGAAAATTTGGGCGGCCGCAATGGACGAGTGAACGCTATATACAGGTGACAGCTCACACAGGTTTGACAACATATATATTGAAAAACAAGATACGACCATATTGCCAAGAGACTTTTCGCTTGCCGGTGATTTTTAATGACGTCACACCGGCCTGCGGGAAGAAAAACATTATTTTTGTTATGCTTCCAGCTACGCCAGTCGTTTCCTGGTTACTTATAAACATTTTTTAATATACAAAAACCAAACATTCACTTAAATACAATCAGAGCAGTTTTGTAAATAAAAAAAATACATAATGAAAGGCCTAATTTTAAATATATGTTCCAAGGAATCAAGCAATAACTAGAGGTATATATACACTCAGAGAGTGCAAACCTCCGCCGTCACGGGGTCCTTATGAGCCTTCCGAGGCGGATTTTTCACGACTGGGGCGGCGTAGAGGGACGGGGGAGGGTTCCCCTAGACGGAAATTCCGAGAGGAAGACGCTCCCGGCACCCGATTTATCAGCACAGCGACATCTATTGGCAGAGTAGGCTAACTTGAAATATTTATTAGTATTTAGCTCGTTTTGCATCTTAATTCTGCACTCAGAGATGCCAAAATTTAATCACTTGTTCCTTTTGGCATTTTCAACAACTCCACAAAATTTCATCCGAATCCGTTCGGTACGTTTTGAGTTATCCTGCTGACAAACCAACAACACCAACAAACCAACGCCAGTGAAAACAATACCTCCTTCGGCGGAGGTAAAAATCCAGTATATTTTGTTTTTAACTTAACGATGTTGATGGGCTGAATGAATTGTGCTCTCTATCTCGTTTTATATATGAATTAGCAATGATGAGGCCAAAATATTGTTTTAACTTGCCTTTTTATGAATGCTAATTCAGTTATATATAGTTTGTTGAATCGAATTAAAATGTAGATAACAGAGCTGCGACAACCGAATGTTAATCGGTATTCGATACTACCGGCGGTAGATTTCAAATATAGAACGATTATACGATATTCGGTAGAAACTACCAAATACCGTACCGATCGATAATCTGTACTGTAGATATATAATAAAATCTACCGAATATCGATCGGTAGAAGGTTTATATTGAATATCGAACCGGAGGTAGATTTTTCTACCTAAATCCCATCTCTGGTAGATAATTAAAAAAGGTAAAATATATAATAATAATAATATGATAATTCAGTTATTTAACTTTGTTGAATTGAATTAAAATGTGGATAATTAAAAAAGATAAACTATCATAATATTGTCAATGAGCATCAGGATGTTTTATTAATGAATTTTTTTTTTTAGAGAAGCGATTGGACGCCATCTACGACATTACTCTTAGCTACCCTGACGCCATACCAGAAACGGAAATGGATGTTATCAAAGGAAACTTTCCGAAAAGAGTATATATGCATGTCAAACGGTAAGAAAAACTGATACAAAACGTTATTTTGATGAGCCATAGTTCGAAATAGTTTGATTATGTATTAGACTCCAAACTTTTTGTTTTCTTGTTAAAAACGATTTGTCTTAGAACTGAATATATAAGTTTTATGAACTGATACATATACAAAACCTGATTCTGAACAATCGTTTCCAAACCGGATTGCTTTGGACTCCTTATTGCCGAGCTCTGTATAAGAATATCATTTAAATATCTAATGGTCGTCATTTATTTGAAAGAGAAATACATAGAAAATTACATTTCATCCATGGATGTATAAGGAAATGTCTAGGTAACTACGCGGCTTTCCTTTTTCAATTATGTTTTCAAAAAACTGCCAAAGGTTTTTATTTACATATAATTATATTGGTTCAACACTTGAGAGTAAAAGTGTCTCTTCAAACCCTTTCTGAGCCCTACTTGGTTGTTGTAAGTCAAGTATTATGCTACCTATGTATATATTTTTCAAAGGCCATGGTAAACCGATAATTGAGAAAAGTATATTTTCATACCAAGGCGCATTGCTAAGTTAAGTTTATTTAACTTAACTAATTGATGCATAAAAGGCGCTTCGTCCTTTTCTTTCAACGACAAGACGTTATTGAAGTCACTAAAATGATAAGGGGGAAATTATCATTAGGTTTGTGGTGGTAACTCTTTTAATATTGTGGCGATCGTCCCTAAGAATCGGCCGCTTAGATAATACACTTTATTCATATTTTTAGCAACTTATTCCTCAAATACTATGCATTTTACAGAATTTGATAAGAAATAAATACAACAAATATATGTGAGTGTGCTCTTGGATACTGTTGTTCAACATTATTCTTAAAGCACATAGTTACTTAAGCATACAAAGGAGGTAAATAATGGATCATGGGAGACAAGAAAACATATGCGAGCACACTAGCTCTGAGAACAGAAAAAATCGAATATATATCCATCATAAAGCTTACAGTATTAAAATGCTCCGAAGAAACAAATCAATTCATTACATGTTTTGAGATTCTCTACCACTGTTATTTTACTCTCTTCCCTGGTATATCTAACATATAAACATATAACATATAAAGATATATAGAGCTTATTCACTTCAATAGCAGAGAAACATCGTTCAGCTATATTTCTGTGCCCAAATTAAACAAGGCAATAAGTACAAAGCCATCGTATGCTCATCATAGAGATAGAAAGATTTGTTTATATTGGACACAAAAAAGTATTCCTCTGAAGAATCCAATAAGCTCTTTATGTCTTTATATCCCTATGGGCTTACTCATAGAGATATAAATATATAGAGAGCTTATTCCCTCCAATTAGCAGAGAAACATCGTTCAGCTACATTCTGGACACAATGACGTATTTCATTTCCTCCAAGCAGAGAAACATATTCGTTCAGCTGTATTCGGGACACAATGACGTATTTCTCTAAAGAATCCAATAAGCTCTCTATGTCTTTATATCTCTATGATATCTGAACAATGCTGACATCATAAATTTTAAAAGCATAGCGTGGCAAGCATTTAGCAATAGAATTTAACGCATGGCCAAGCATCAAAATTATATATATATATATATACATAATATCCGTTATGTAGAGCAATCTGTAGATTGCCCGTTATTCGGGCAATGTGGAAAAAACGAATAAAAACATATGATAAAGTATATAATATGGCTTGAATTAATTAAACATTCGGTAATGATATTATAAATGCCAATTTTGCACCCTTATGTTACTAAATTACTCATTAAAAAGGAATAAAATGAATAATTACAAGACCGATCTTTCATGCAGACCAAAATAATCTGCACAAATAAATAACTATGGTAACGGGCATTATGTGCATTGCCCGTGACATATATACTACTATATATATATATATATATATATACTAATACTAAAAAATATGTATATATATATATATATATATATATATATATATATATATATATATATACTACTACAAAAATTCGCTACTTGACATTTCCTTTTACATTTCTGGAAAACTATTTTTGTTATTCGTGTAAGGATTCTTCAAGGGTCTTAAATCATAAGCTTACTACTAAGCGTAAGTCAATTATAGGGAACGCAGTCATGGTAGAAACATGTATGTAATGTAATGAAAATCAAGGAATTCCATACTTTCATATCGATTTTACAAGCCATATAAATACCACGCACGGTTGATATATGTATGCACAAAACATTCTTTGCAATGTATGAAGCCTATTGCACAGCTTGAAATATATGTAAATAAAACTACTTTTTGAATGCACTCTTATATGCACAATAAAATGGCGATACTTTACCATGGTGGACAACTCTTGGTTCCATAGACTTATATGCCTGTTTTTCAAGATACATTTTGTTTGGCCAACCAATTAATCAATGGTCATTCATTTAATAATATTAAAAAAGTATAAAGTGCATTTTGACAATCAATAATAGAGAAAAGGAATATTTTTACTCTTTTGATATATTTTTTGATTCTAAAGAAATAAGATGGTATAACAATATAGGCACAGTGTGTACAAGCAAATCATGGACATCTCTATACCCACACAACATGGACACTTCTGCCTGAACCATCTAGAGGACCCAACAATTTATACATGTATAAAAAGAAGATAAAATTCTCTTTCAAATCATGACAATTTGGTCACTGATCTCTTTGGGGTACTCCTTAATGGACCTGATGAATTTGGGATAAATTTCAGTTAAAAAAATTAAATTGATCGCAATGTTGTTAGGAATATGTAAATGGTTATTAGAGGAAATGGTAGCCTCTACCTAAGCCTGCTTATTGCCCTTAAAAGTTAAAGAAATCTTACTTTTAAAACGGCGTAGGAACAAAAAGATCCAAAACTATTGAAAATGAATAACCCTTAAAAAAGGAAGTTTACACTCTTAGTATCAAAGTCGAACATATGATTACGCCTCATTTTAATTCACTCATATCTAAAAAACAGGTCAATACGTTATTTTCTGTTTCTTAAGGTTTAATAAAGGGAAGGGAACAAATATTTTTTTATTTCGGCTCCTGAAATATCATGGACCATTTCTGTGTTAATCGATAAATATTGATTTAAACCATGACATAAGTATCTAATGTAATTTTGAAAAAATATAATATATATAACAGGAAACGACCGGTACCCGCTCGGCCTGGGTCTGGCTGTTTTGAGCGTCCCGGCCCGGTGTCCCGGTTTTTTTAGACAACGGGCCGGGACTTACACATTTTCTTTTGTTTGTCATTCATAAAGTGACGACATTTTTTTAAGAAATAAATTTTCGTAATATTATTTTCTAAAAAAAGTCATCACTATTGTGAGAATTTTTTTTTGTGATTCTTTTCTAAAAAAATGTCGTCACTTTTTTTGAAATTATTTTCCAAAAAAACGTCAGAATTCGAAGGAAACGAAAATTTTATTAAGTCCCGGCCTGGTTTTGGCCCGGCCCGGCTTGAAAAATTAAGTCCCGTCGAAAAAAAGGTGTCCTGGTCGTTTTCTGATATAAAACATGTATGAAAAACTTAGATTTTTTTTTTTTTGGTACCTCAGTACAACAATTTATTTTCCATCGAATGGTGTACATTATAAAATTTACATCATTACATTAACATATTTAAAAAATCACTAAAATACTTTACAATATTATGTGGAGGGACTAATCTTGTAGAACGAAAATTTATATAAAATTAACTGTGGTTTTTGTTGTAATAAAAATATTTCTTACATGTGGACCCATATATAAATATGAAAATTCTTTAGGACATAAAATAAGTTTAAATTTGTTGTAAAATATGTTAGATAATGTACTGAGAATTTTTAAAATAATGGACACTCGACTAGAAAATGTTTCAGTCTTTTCTTTGCAAAAGAAACATAGCCTTTCAGCGTACAATTACCATGTATACTCCTAGAGACAACGTGCTCGAAACTATCCTGTATTTCAACCAATACATGGAGCAATCAAACTGGGTATTGTTGAGGTATTTGAAAAAAAACTTAGATTATTTTATTAAAAATCCATTTTTTAACTAAAGTTGATTTAATAATGCTGTAGGATATGTAATACGACGTAATATCATATTTTTAATGACGACGACTACTTAATAAAGTACAATAAAAAAGTGTAAATTTTGATACAGTAGTATGAAAATATTTTATAAGTAATATTGCTTTTATAATATTAGCTGATGAATTTAATCATTAGGGAACGGATTTTTCATTGGTTGCGTCTAAAATGGTCCATTTTGGCAGACATTCACGGATTATAAAAAAATATTGGCTTTTTGGAGCCTTAAAGGAACATGTATTTTACTGTTTTTTTAAAGAAAAGAGTGAAATTTGAAGAAGTCTTATACCAAAGATTAATGTTCTGGCAACTTATTGTGTCAGACAAATTTCGAAACCACTATTTAACTTCTCCTAATATATTGGGATAATATATTGCAACAATCATTGGCCGAATATTTCCTGACGTATCCCAATTTAAAGTTAGTTTATTTAGTATTTGAGAATATATTCTCTCTCTCTAATCCGTATATAAATAATAAGCATGTTGTTGTCTATCTGTTTCTCCCTTAGTCATCCTGCAAATCCATTCCCACCACGCTCATCGGCCTCGAGAAATGGCTTTGGAGCTATGGAGAGAGAAGGAAAAGTACCTGGAAGGCTTCTACTCCAAAAAAGACGACGACGCCCTCCCCTCAATCCCTTCTCCTCAAAATCAATCACCTCCATGTCTCAAGCCTCTTTGCCTGGGCCTTCTTCTTCTATCTAATATTCTCCTGGATGATGTCCAATCCCGGAGTCCGCATTTATTTACTTATTCCTCTCCACTGCATTCATCGTATCGATCTCAAAGTATACACCGGCATTCAAGAACTGGAGCTTAAAATCCATGAGGATGGGATCCTTCCCTCTCTCAAGTCCTTCATCAAGGACCTACGCCAAAACATCAAAGCTTCAAAGAAACAGAAAGAATAACGAAGAAGACGAATCTCCTCCTCCTAAACAACCAAATTCAACATATATATTAAGCTAGTCCTCCATTTGTGAATTTAATTCCTTTTCTTCCTACTACGTACGTACCATAAAGAGAATATATGTAGAGTGCAGAAGCATTTTATTATCGGTGATTCTCTTAGTTCTCGATTCTTGTCGGAAAACTGCAAAGAAAGAACTAATAAGTGAGTGATGCATCCTATTTTATCAAAAATGGTTTTGATGATAAAATATATTAAATATACGAAGTTTCACTCATTCCCTCTTTAGTTTATTTTGTGACGCTACCTTTCCCCAAGAATGAAGATTATAGTCAATACCCGATATTCAGCCCTATCATACGCTCCTTCGGTACTCGATATTCTCTTTGATGTCGAAGATAGTGTATGCATCATAGAGATAAAAAGATAAGGAGAGCTTATTCCATTCATCTATATTTTTGTGTTCAATATAAACAAAGTAATTTATACTCTACGTCATCGTAAGCTGATCATAGAGATAGATTAAATCTCTATGATCAGCTACCGATGACGTAAGTCAAATTACTTTGTTTATATGGGCACAGGCGACAGCTGAACGATGATTGTCTGCTTTTGAAGGGAATATGCTCTCTATATCTTTATATCTCTATAGTGTGCATGCCATGAGTCAGGTTGTTGTTGGAGAAGGACAGCGAGTCAAAGAACTAAAAAGAAAGGGTGATACTTCTTTATCATGAAATATGGAGAATCAATTGGCATCATCACTGAGGTCATGGGAAAACTATATTAAATATATCAAGTCTCTCTTAAGTTCTTTCTGCATCCCACTATGTTGCTTCAGCCCTCTACATATATACTCTCTATGGTACGTCAGATATCCAATGGTGATTATTTGTGCCATAGCATCATTTTTTAGCTTTTTATTACATCTCTCTACATTCTGTATTTTATTCCTAGGACTGTATGCTTTAGAGGACTAGGTCCCCTAAAGCATAGTCCCCAAAGCAACTTTGACAATCAAACTTGCTTTTTTAATAAATTTTCTATCGTATTATTTAAAAAAATTAGTGTTTTGTCGTTTTATTCTATTTGTAAAGTTTATATATTTTGGATTATTTTATGCTACTTCAGGTTCAAAATTTATACATAAGTTGGCTAAGGGTTTAAATTGTATGAAAGTGAACAATTTTGGGTTACAACCTTAAAAAATAAAACAATATATTACAGATTGTGTCGTACTCTTAGGCATAATTAAACTACGGACGCGTTAACACTTCAATAAGGTGTCCAGTAATATAATCGTACGTATTATTTTCGCGCACGCCTTAATCGCAGGCTTTAACATCGTATGCTTTTTTTCGTACGTTCCTTTATCGCACGCCTTTAACATCGCAATCTTTTTTAAAGGGAGTATTATTAACGCGTTGCTCTATTGTCGTTGCTACTTATAATCTCACGCTTAAACATCGTGGTCATTATCATCGTAGTTTTACTTCAATGCATTCATCACTGCAATAAGAGAAAAAAAGAAAAGGGGGCTGAAGGGAATAATAATAACAATAAAGATATCATCTTTTCATCAGTCGTGAGTTATAACAACAAAAAACATCTCGAAATTTCTGAAGAATTGTAGTGCTCGGGGCTGTAAATGAGGATGTTTAAGTCATGGAGAATCCAGCATTATCTTTGCTTAATTTCCTCGAAGGACTTGAAACCAGGTCTTTGTCATAAGTGAAAAAATGCACAAATATACATATAAGAGTCTGTCCTACTCGTCCAGTTTTATAGGACTTGGATCCGGACTCTTGGGACTCAAGGACTGATTCGGATTTGATTCGTCATATAGGACTTGAATTCGGATTTTTGGAACTCAAGGACTCGGATTCGATCAATTTTTGAGGACTTGAAATCGGACTTGGGAATCCTGAATGATTATATTAAGGATATGGACTCTCATTTTTGGCTGTGATTCTACGTGTCCCATCCAAGCTTGTATTATATTTAACCATTTGGATATTCATTGAGACCTTGAAAATGGAACAGGGAAGAACGCACTATTGGTAGAACAATACCTTGGTGGAACTGAACCCCCTACCAAGAAAAAAAAGTATAAAAGTTCTTCTCTTCGCCTCCAACGAATTTGCAATAATTACGGAGACTACGAAACTACAGATTATTTGAAAGGGATAGCATACAATTTATCATACTTTTTTTATGTGTATAAGTAATTTCTTTTCGTATTCTCCACCTATAAAAGTTTTATTTTTGTATAAAAATTATTTAAGAAAATACACTCTCGGTTATCTCAATTTTTTGAAACATTGTAAATTATAGTATTGCTTGTGTTAATTAGCTATTTACGTTTAATTTATGTAGAGAAATTGATAACAAAAATAAACTCTCAATTCTCAAAAAAAAAGTTTGAAAAAGATTCATTGTATACGGTAATATTTCATACCCTTTCTTCGGAGACGTTATATCATAGCAGACATCCAAGGGGACTGCACATCTATCTCATTAGAAAAGGGAGAACAAATTATTTATTTTCAATTTAAGGAACTCTTTTTATTCATTTTTATTGTTATTTATTATAGTGGACATAAATATTTTCCCCCATGACCATGGAAGGTTTATATAATAAGTATTGATTGAAAAATATTATTTAAAAGTTATGAAGGGGTATCATCATTCCTTTTTTATCAATATACTTTTTGAGACAAATTAATCTGATTTGTGAATGGTGATTAATGAACAATAATTGCGTGAAATCTAATTCTGTCTTTATTTTGAATTTTAATAATTTATTATTCTAAGTAATTTTTATAATATATAAAAAACAATATTTGGGCTTTTAATTTGTTGTGATTGTATCATAAATAATTTTAAATAACTCACGGTAACTAATTTACCCAAAGTTGTTTATATCATTGTTCATAAGTTTATGTAAAAGTAAGTAGGTTGTACTAAAATATAATATAAATTTGAAGATGAAACAACCCTTAAGACTACTCAATAGGCCATAGACTACTCCATTGATATACGACCCAGTCTTCTCGATTGCCCTCACATTAATCATAACTATATTTAGTTGAAATATATCAAATCAAACATACATGCATCAAGTGATCTTTCTTTATAATATATATTTATTAAATTTATTTATTAGAGTACAATTTCGAAATGTCTTACAAATATTGTTAAAGACATCTTCCACGCTCTTCCCACATCTCTCTCGCCAAATAAATTCCTTCGGTAATGGACTAAAGTCAAAAGCACATTATTAGTATGAACGCTCGTCCTAGGATCCACGAAGTTTCGTGAATGATTCACGACGTCGTGGAGGTAATGAGGATGGGTAGGCAATTAACAGATTCCATTATAGGTCGCCTATCAATCAATATATATTTGTGGAACCCGTGTCTATGCTCTCTATAACTAAGTGGTGCGGCACTTCGATCCCAAGATTAAATTAAAGTGATTATAGCAAATATAACAATAATAATAAATTCTTTTCACCTTCAGCATCTTGAAGAATCTCTCCTTGTTGCCGTGCAATCTTCCCCAAGCACCCAGCTCTAAGGCACGAGATGGCCTAGATTATACTTCTTCTTTGTCATGAGGGATTCATCAATTCAAGGCACCATGCCTGGGCCTCAAATTTGCATAACATAGAACTCAATTTTCTAGTACCAGCTGATGGAGCACACATCCCCAAGCCATGGTGAACCGTTTAGAAGGACATTTATGGCCAAGGACCAAGCAATCGTCTGAATTTGTTGAAAAGGAGTTTGTAGTTTTTCCAACGGGAGCCACTCCTTTCGCTGAGAGTCCCGTTTCCATGGGTACCACATTTCACCGCCTCATTGGACACAGACATTCAGGACACGAAGGAGGAATAGACCGTATGCGAACCTTATTAGTAGAATTTGCCTGGATGATATGGCATCCTTTGGAACGTTGATAATTGCCTCCATTGTGTTCTAATGAAACTGATTCTTCCGTTACTCTCTCTCTCTCTTTGTTTACATTGTGGCTTTGCCAATTGAATAAATTGTATGACACAACCTCCACCTCAGGGTCGTTTCGTTTTAAAGAGTAAAAAAAATTAGGTAACGTTTCTGTAGCAAGAATATTTTATGCAAATTATCAGAAAGTATATAACAGAATATAAAAAAATATAGTTTTTTAATCAATAAATCATTTACATGAGATTTTTAAAATTAAATTTAATGGTGGATAAAATACCATAAAAATATTTGTTCCACCTTTTTCATGAGTTAGCTGTACCTGTTTATTTTATAGAAGTAACATTTCTACATTTTTTCTTATATTCTTCTTAAACATTTCTGTGTGAGGGACCGTGCCCGATAATTTTGCATAGAACTTTCTGCTACAGGATCGTTACTTAAAAGATTTTCGACGAACCACGCACACTTTACAGATAAAGGCTTCGACTAAGTGTATCTGAAAATAGGGTATAGGCCAAAGCTTATATTTAGTTCTATGAAATTTTTTAATACACTTTTTTATTAAAATTTACAAAACAAAAAAGGACGAGAAGTCATATTAACAGAACATATGCTTTGTTGAAAAGTAAACTCAATTCAGATATGCAAAAAGCTATTGAACAAAAACTTTTTGTGGGCGAATGATCTTGTATCAAAATGTTTTAAGCGATGTTACAAGCCCCAATGAGAAAAATTGGCGTTTTCCATTTATTTACATGAGCTATAAATACGTTCATGGTTTAATCTGATAAGATCCTTGGGATTTCGTGAGATTAGGAAGACATACGATTATTTGTTCCATCAGTGATTGAAGGATCCTAAAAAACAAGAAAAAATATTGCTAATTAAATTAAAAAATATAGTGTATTTATTAAATTTTAAAATATATTATCTTAGTTTTCATTTTATTTTAAAATAAGTGGAGATTTGTCCTCACTTATCCTAGGTCTGAGTTATCTCTTTAGTGGTATATTGGTTTGTCTTTTGTATTTATGTTTATGGTCGATTTATTATTTTATTGATTAATTATTTGTTTGTTCATATCGTATGATCATGTTTATTTATCATTGATTTTTTTCAACATTTAATTTTTGTATTTTAACTTTTGTTTAGAGATCTAATTCAAACTAAAATGTTTATAAATATATAAATACATTCTTCTTTATTGGAGAGATTGATTTTGGCACAAATTGTTAATGGTATGATATCTTACTCGCGTCTGTCAATTGAAGATAGTGAGGGGTCAAATAGATTGATATATTCCAATCGTTAATTTTAGATCAGAAGAATTTGCTTGTGAATTGAGTTGCATTTGTGTTAGAAGTCTTATATAACCTTCTTCTACTTTTTACAGCTCACATGCCAATGCTTCGGAGCTTCGAGGATTTCAATAGCCTTACAGTCTCACGACACTCACGGAGGCGGCTCGGTTCCTCGGAGAATGGTGAGGGATGGGTACAGTAGTTTTGTATTCCGTAGTAAAGTTGGGCCTCCACCGACACTACCTCTCCATGGCCAGGTCCACTTGAAGCTCCACGTCACTCATAGAGGAGCGGATACTTTCTTTGCCGCAAATGAATTTTTGTAGAGTAGACAATCTTCTTTCCTTCGGCTGCTTGGATGCTTGAACTCCTCGTGCATAAAGATTAATTCCATAAATAAGTTCGTATTGGTAGTGCTCGTAAACGCTTTGGCTTGAGTGTGTTAACGCCAAAAGGTCCCCTGAATGGATTCTACCTTGTAACTCATCAATCCGATGACTTAAATAAACTATTCCCGTTGTTATGGTACTCAAATGTTTATGCTTGATAAACTCGGTTGTCGTTGAAGTAAGGACCGATAATTCAGGATAAATTCACCTGACTCCATGATGTTATTATCATGAAAATTATGGCGTAAAATATATTCTAAACATATAAAAGCTATGGTACTTTCGTACACCGATTCAATATTTAGGGACTCATGGTATATTTTTTTATTTTTGGAAGGGAATGGGAGAGGAAAAAAAAGAAAAGAAAAGGAGAGTTAGAGAGATGGAATAAGAAGAGAGCACAGAAGAGAGAGATAATTAACTTATTATCAGCCTGAAGAGTCTCGGGATCGAAATAGTGACTTACACATAGAAGTGGAATCTTTGGGCACCTGGATCGTGAAAAGAGGAAGTTTCCATGACCTTATTCCTACTCATCGTCTTCAAATATCTACCCTCCCTCCATCCCCCTCTTCCGGGATCTGTCTCGGATGACTACGGAGACTCCACTCATGAGCCTCCTCCTACACGTCTCTTGGACTCTGAACTGTCTAGAAGAGGAAGTCTCTCAGGCATTACTCTTCCTCCCTCCGGGTCTCGATGACTACGGAGACTTCCACATATGAAGCCTCCTCCTACACGTCTCTTGGACTCGAAATCTAGAAGAGGAAGTCTCTCAGGCATTGCTCTTCCTCCCTCCGGTCTCGGATGACTACGGAGACTCCACTCATGAAGCCTCCTCCTACCGTCTCTTGGACTCGAACGTCTAGAAGAGGAAGTCTCTCAGCATTACTCTTCTCCCTCCGGGTCTCGGATGACTACGGAGACTACACATATGAAGCCTCCTCCTACACGTCTCTTGGACTCGAACGTCTAGAAGAGGAAGTCCTCCAGGCATTACTCTTTTTTTTAAATCTTATCGACTGGTCAAATAAATTGTCTGTTTTTCCAATTGTGCCTGAGGAAGATCTTATAAAATCAAAAGAACTCCTTTAAAAATCAATAAGTATCCTTGCCATTCACAATCAGTGGAAAGAGCTGTAAAACTAGTACGGAGGCATCTGTTTATGGACATAATCAACGTCATAGATTTATATTCTCAACCCTGTGAAGGAGTTACTGTATGAAAACTAAGATGTGAAAAGCAAACGTATTTTAAAAAACTAACTTAAAAACATCAAAAAGAGTACCCTCTTTTTCTTTTTCCTTCTTGAAACTATAAAAGAACCGTGGTAGGAGCCGTTATTTAAAAAAATGTTTGGTGCTCAGCACTTATGTTAATTATTGGCACTAAATATTATTTGACAAAATTTGCAAAAAATAAAAAGTTATAAATTGATCATAACTAAATTTTAAAAAAGTAATTTTTTTTCAAAATAAGTAATAACAAAAAAGTTTTGCTTCATAACGAAACCTTTCCACGCAATTTGGGGGAGGGGGGGGGGGGGGGGTAAGGAGGGGTCAAACCAAAATCAATTTTTCTACGATTTTTTAGTTTGTTATGACGCAACTTTCCGCGGGGGGGAATAATTTTGATATCTTAATATTAGGTTTTTCGTATAATACCCCTAATGTACCACCTACTTAAAAAAATACAAACTTAAATATAATATAGCTTGGATGGGACTACGTAGAATCACAGCCAAAAATGAGAGTCCATATCCTTAATTATAATCATTCAGGATTCCCAAGTCCGATTTTCAAGTCCTCAAAAATTGATCGAATCCGAATCCTTAGTTCCAAAAATCTGGATTCAAGGTTCCTATTGACGAATCAAATCCGAATCAGTCCATGAGTCCCAAGAGTCCGGTATCCATGTCCTATAAAACTGGACTATAGGAGCAGGACTCTATTATATATTTGTGCATTTTTCCACTTTATGACACAGTACCTGTTTCAAGTCCTTCGAGGAAATTAAGCAAGATAATGGCTGGATTTCTCCATGACTTAAACAATCCTCATTTAACACCCCGAGCACTACAATTCTCCTCAGTAATTTGAGATGTTTTTTGTTGTTTTTACCTCATCGACTAATGAAAAGATGATATCTTTTATTATTATTAATTTCCCTTCAGCCCCCTGTTCTTTTTTTTTTCTTTTTTTCCTCTTATTGCTGTGATGAATGCATTGAAGTAACCTACGTTGATAATGACCACTATATTTAAGCATTCGATTATAAGCAGCAACGACAATAGAGCAACGCGTTAATAATACTCCCTTTAAAAAAGATTGCGATGTTAAAGGCGTGCGATAAAGGAACGTACGAAAAAAAGCATACGATGTTAAAGCCTGCGATTAAGGCCGTGCGCGAAAAAAATACTACGATTATATTATAGTAAATCCTTCAATAACTATATTCTCACTGATTAATAAGCCGCCAAAAAATAGGTATGTTACACGAATTTTAAAAAAAACATATTTTCTTACTTATTTTTGATCAAACTGTTGAGAAATTGTCGATGGAAACGCTTTCGATGATATAACGGATATTGTTAGAACGGATTAGACGTAATTGTCTTTTTTTCGTCCTCGAAAAAATTCCTCCTCTTTTCTCTATAAGCGAAGCTTATAAGTCAACTGATTCTACTTCCTGCTGGCGTAGACTTAATAAACCATACCTTTTCTCAATTAAATCACTAGCCCTCATTTTTAAATTCTTGTCACGCAACAGAATAATAGCAAAGTAATTGTGTGATGACGTCATATCTGATTTTTTTTCATATAAATTTTGAAAAGGCTAGTTCACTATGAAAAACAGTTCTAAAGAGTTCAATTAATCGCAAAGGGTAGTAAAAAGATTAAATTTTATGGCCAGGTATGAAATTCGAGTGGACACTCATAAACAACCGGAATAGTTGCAAAGAAATGTGTGAGGATGGTCATTTTTGATTTTGTTGTATATAATTTTTTAAAAGGCTAGTTCACTTTGAAAAACGGGTGCTAAAGTGTTGAAATTAATTGCAAAAGTATAAAAAGATTAAATTTTACTCTGAAGCGAACAAGTCATCTTCTAACTGCTAGTGAAGTTATTGATACAACAAAAAGCTATGAATATGCTAACATTAAACACTCCATTTTTTCTTGTTTTTACAGAAAACTATAATAAAAGTTAAAAAAAATCAAAAAATACTCTGGTAGTAAATTAGATTTCCTTTAAATTAGTCATTATTATTGAAGTCTGTAACGCCCACCATTTCAAGAAATTTGCTGAAAACTATATTTTTACTAAATTTTTAAAACTTGACCTCGCTTGAGCGACCTTGTAGTTTAACCGATTTTGTTCAAACTTTGTAATGTCGTCTTCTTTTATATCACCAAGAAACAGAAAATCCACAAATGTTGGCTAACATTTAAACATTTGAAAAATAAGAACAACCTTATTATGTACATAAATAGAATTGATAGTCACCACTATTGTTTGTTGAAAATCACGAAGGAATGCTCAAATGCACTCAGTACATATCAATAAAAGATGATACAAAGAAAAGATCTCAAGGACACTTATCAAATAGCATCATCAACAGAGAAATATAAAGGACATAAAAATAGATCATGATGTGAAATTGGAATGTTTCTTTTTTATATATTTATTTTTTGAAAATTTGTAGTCAAAGCCTTCTGCTTGGCGCTGTTTGTGAAAGGCACTTTATTACGTAGATTACCCGGGACCCCATATGCATCTCCTCCTATGGTATCTTTGCTAGCATAACTTAGATATCTTGCTGGATTCATAACAGTAAATCGTAAGAATTTAGAAGAATATTCGTCACATTGAAAATAATGGCTGTTGTAAGCATGTGGACTGAGATCTTATTAGGGTATCATCACTAATGCATGTAAGGAAAGAAATAATGATCAAACAATCTTCTAAAAGCTTGATTAATTGTTTTGGCTAAGGCTCCTCCTTTGATGGACATAAAATAATATAGGAGGGAATTAATATATGGTTCCTATCTTTATCAGTCCTCTATTATTATTTTAATTTTCATTTTAATTTATTACTGACAATTAAATTCCCTCATTTTAATTTTCATCAGGTCAATAAAATATAATATGTAGAGCCAAGAATGTGTTTTTTCTCATATAACTTTGGCACTTTCCATGTTCCATCATGTAGAAAACTTAAAGGCTATTTACACAAGAAATAATCAGTGTTGTTCCCTAACGCGCGTGCGAGTAATATATTACTTAGTTTATATACTGCGATTAACTAGAGAGAACAAACATATTAGATATTAATTTTCAAGTAATAACTAATATGTAAATCCTAGTTACATATTACTTTCGTCAAGGAAAAAATATTCGACAGCCATTTTTAATGAAAATTAATGAACTGTGAATGGGTGTGACGTCACCCAGTGGACATGCAAACTAGGTTGTGAGGATTTTTTTCAAATCCTTTTGAATTGGCTTTACTTACTATTGTCTCCGAATGCTCCAAACAAGTGATATCTAATCTAAAGTAGTATATTACTTTTGAGAAGTATTAACTAATACTACCCAGTAAAAAGTAGTATATCACATACTACTTTCAAAGTAATATTCGGCAACACTGGGAATAATAAATTTTGACCACATTTGAAAGAAAGTTTTGTGATCCCCCATTAACCACTGGGTAATATTGACAGATATACATTAATATTATTTATAGTAGGAAAAGTCTTCTCTACAATCAATGTTATTTCAAGGTTGGCTCAAATATCAAAAATAATTGCACAAATATTAGTAGTACCTCCTATCAAGCCTGTCAATAATAATCTATGTATATATGTTTTATCATTCTAATACTTTCGTAGACTATTTAAATATAGACGAGTGAACAGAGATGGAACCAAGTTCCCCTTTATAATAGCTCAATTTAAGCAAAAAAAAATATTTATCAATCAGCTCAAAAGCCTTTTTATTTATATTAAAATAGATCTCATAATCCTTTGTAGCCCCTTCAACCTAACTCTCTAACATCCCTTTCAATACTTTCATAATCTATTTCCGTTCAAGATTCATAACGTGTTTTACATACTATCAACTATCAACATAACATGCTTTAGAATTTTATGTGAAAATATTGTGTCAAAATAAATATAATATAAAAGATCATAATTGACTTTACTTCTTTATTGTCAAAGGGAAGTTAGTTTCGATAATATATTTACTACTTTGAACTTGGCGTTTATATGAGCTAATAATTATTGTAAGGATATTTGAAATGATTATCTACGTCTGTCTTCTTAAATGATCTTAATTCACATCTAAAGGCTAAAATATCTTTTTCCATACCACCAGTGAGCAAGTGTTTCAGTACCTTAACCCTTGTGTGTTTCATATTTTGTAACACGCCACTCCTTCGTGGGTCTGGTGGACCCGCGGCGTTTTGGGGCTCTCATCTAAACACAATAAAAACTATTTTATGTTAAAATACTCAATGATCTTTTCCTTATCTCATTACAAGCAATATAAACAACAAAAATGATAAATAATAGTCTTTTATCTTCATTAGGTCACATTTATAAATAAAACATCACTTCTTTTTGTTGTTGCTGGCTGTAACCTAGAATAATGAAAATATCAGAAATTTTTCTAACTCTCTATCCTCCACACAAAGATATGAGTGCCAGATCAACTGCAATAGCA
>CP045899.1:23938896-23982239 GCA_013387185.1 Caligus rogercresseyi | reverse complement strand
TAAACTAGGGTTGTTCTATTTTTCAAATGTTTGAAATGTTAGCGCTTTGTGGATTTTCTGTTTCTGGTGATAAAAGAAGACGACATACAAAGTTTGAACAAAATCGGTCAACATACGAGGTCGCGCAACGAGGTCAAAGTTTTAAAAATTTAGTAAAAATATAGTTTTCGCAAATTTCTTCAAAATGGTGGACGTTACAGACTTCAATAATAATTATTAATTTAAAGGAAATCTAATTTACTACCAGACGTATGTTTGATGTTTTTTAATAAAACAAAGTTTTCAGTAAAAACAAAGCAAGAAAGGGAGTGTGTATTGTTAGCTTATTTCATAGCTTTTTTGTATCAATTAACTTCACTCGCCTGTAGAAGATGACTTGTTCGCTTCAGAGTAAAATAGTACTTTTAAGTTTAGTAAAACTTTAGATGATAAATCCAAAAATGACCTTGGTTGCATTCTATCAATTCAGAATTCAGTACAATCTGAGTTTACATCATATGATTCAGAGCCTGTATTGACCTATAAGAAATCGATTATGAAAAAAATAAATATAATGTGTTCTTAGATTTGCGTCAAGGTATCCTCTCAAAATTTTACTTTGTCTCTGACGCATTTATAATCCATTATATGCGTCATTTTGTACGCGAGATAGGCTTTTTTTAATGTACATATAACTCTCTACTTATTAAATTGATTGATTTAGTATACCAAAATTATTAAAGCTTGTTAACCAAGCTTTCATTTGATATATTTTGTGTTCTAAAAATCGCTATACTTTAAGAGATATAAGTAAATACGTACTACCTCCCCCAAAAATTGATCTTTGATATGAATATACGATTACCATCGGTAATCATGTTAGTGTTACCTGGATAGAAAGAGAAAGAGAAGGGAGGGAGTATTTGCCTCACTTCTCTCCCTTCTTTTTTTCTTCCTATCCAGGTTACACTAAACTGCCGTTACCAAATGGTAATCGTATATTCTCATACAAAAGACCTCGTAATTGTGAACGATTTTGTTCAAACTTTTATGTCTTTTTTTTATCACCAAGAAACAGAAAAATCCACAAAATCGCTACTAACATTTCAAATATTTGAAATATAAGACACACCCTAATGGATATGCTAATGAGAAATATAATACTGTTGATCTTTATGTTATTTAGACCAGTGCCTTAGAGTATGAGAGTCTGGACATTCAACAGCTGAATTATTCAGCTGTTTATTGTTATGAACGTGTGAACTCAGTATTTGTAAAGAGACTCTAGTATTTTTTATGATAAAGTGAATATTTCTGCAAAATGCCTTCTTGTTCAGCAATTGGATGCAAAATCGACACACAATGATAAGGATATATCGTTTTTTCGATTTCCAAAAGACTTCCAGCTACGAAAAAAATTGGGAACGCAGCTTGAGGAGGAAAAATTATCAGGCAAAGACTCGCATGTATTGTGTTCGGAGCACTTTTTAAAAAAGTGATATAACTTTTGAAAGGAATCGAAACAGGAAGTGTCTCAAACAAGGTGCTATTCCATGTAAGTTCATCTTTTCAAAAGTGGCAAAACCGAGAACTACGATGACTTCATCAATCCAGTGAACCTTTAATACTTGGTTCATCTATAACCGTCAATAGACCCATTAGTGATGACGATAATGTTCCCAACCAACCTTGTGAAGACGTCACATATTTATGTAATGTGGTACATATGGACCATTCTTATGCCTCATCATAGGTAGGTGATTATAAGCATGCTTCTTTCTGTTAAACCTTATAGATATAATTTTTTTTCAGATACGACACTAAAAAAAACCATTGGTACCCAAACGGAAGACTCTCAACCAATGTACGAGAATTGTACGAGAATTTGGAACTCAAACTGCACCTAAAAAGGAATTCATTAATGCTTCGGGTAGGCTTTTTTAAATTTTAGTTATTTTACTCGGTTTTAACTTTAAATATTTCAGAAGTTACTTCGGCCGTTGAATCCATTTTTAACGATGATCAAATTGTCTTTTGACTAATAAGAGTAGGTGCTGCAAATGGTCGCCATCAACAATAAAAAAGCTATTCAACGTCGAATTGCCTGTGGTACTACGGGGTATGAGATTTACTTCAAAAAGGATTTCCTCTTACCCAGCCTGAGAACATTGAGGCGACGATTGGAATATCTAGAATTAACCCTGGCATTTAGAAGATGTTATGGAATTGATGAAGGTACATACTCATTTTATATTTTAAAATTCGATTTATATGTGAGTTCATTTTTCAGGTGAAGTTCAGTCATTTCCAGACAATGAGCGTCACTGCTTCATTAGTTTTCGACGAAATGGCAATTAAACCCGGACTTGAATTCGATGGTCAATCTGTTGTAGGCTATTCAACCATTGACAGCACCAATGTCCCAGCAACTCATGCATTATGTTTCATGCTGTGGGATACAGACGAGATGGAAACAGGGATAGCCTTTCACCTAACGGGAAATTCTTTCGACCCCAAGAAGATTGTTTCTATCTTAAATCAAAATAATTTGCTCCTCACACGAATTGGTCTCAAAGTGGCTTCTATTACAGCGATATGGGTCCATGTAATCAAGCTATTTAGAAGAGCTTGGAATAGTGTTAAAAAAAGGACAAATTATTAACACTTTTCCTAGCCCCCTCTTCAAGCGAATCCATATGTGTGATGGCTGATATCCCACACTTAATAAAAAGCTTACGTAATCATATCATTAGAGGACAAATCATCAAGATTCCATCGAAATTTGTTGAAGAGACAAAATAATCCCTGTGACTTTGTGAATCTTGAACCCTTCAAGGTCTGATTTCATACAAGATATCTTGTCGTATAAACTTCAGCTGCAATTGTCTCCGAAGTCGATTAATCCTGGCCAATTTCAAAAAATGAAAGTCAATCTTGCTTCACATCTTCTAAGTCGACAAACAGCTGCAGCTATTCGGATACTTGTATCGACAGGAAAATACAGCCAGCATTATTTGACAACGGCATGGTTTTGCGATCAAATGGACGCTGGTTCGATATCACAACGAGACAGAAAAACGTTCGGTTGCTTTAAGCAAATGTGTAGCCGCCAAATTGAACGAAACATTGAAATTTCTACAAATTTTAAGAATTTGTTTGAGAATTTGAGCATTAATCAAAGTCGGGGATGGAAGACATTCAGCGCGGAATTGTGCGTTAGCACAACATCATGATAATATTACAAAATAAATTTTCTCAATGGACCACATGTTTCGGGTTTCCTGTTGTGCACCGCTTCACTCAAGATTGTGTAGAGCAGTGGTGCGCAAACGGTGGTACGCGTACCACCAGTGGTACGCGAGCACCCTCTGGTGGTACGCGAGCACTCTCTGGTGGTATGCGGGGATGTTTTCATTTTCCACATTTTCACTTTAAAAAAACAGAAAAATACAATGCATTATAAATACAATGTTTCAAACGAAATATGTAGCTTGATATAATTAAAATTCTGTCTTTCAAAAAATATTTGTTGCAAACGTACTCTGCTTACGTAGGCACGTACAGGCTGCTGCACAGAATCATGGGATCACTAGCATAGGATCATCACTTCAACTGTTGGTGCGAGCAGGGACATACACGTGAATGCAAAGGCTAAATAAATGTAATGTTATAACCTGGAAATGAGTTTAAAAGCGTGGCTAAGTGGAGGGAAAAGGTCGGAGGAGAAAATAAAAGAGTCTGACGATAATGGTTCAAGCAATGTGGAGGAAGCAGAACCACCGAGCACTTCTAGTGCTAACAAAAGATGCAACGCTGACCCTGAAATGCCTGCGGCTTCTTCGAACAGAAAACGCCGCAAAGCTGCAAGAAGATATGACCCAAAATATCTAGAGTTCGGGTTCTTTTGGAGCGGGGAAGAGGGAGACCAGAAGCCGCAATGCGTGTGTGTGTGTGTGAAGTGCTGTGCAACGACAGTATGAAACCAGCCCATCTCAAACGGCACCTACATACAAAACACCCAAATTTAAAAGACAAGCCGGTGGACTATTTTCGAAGAAAACGTGACGAGCTGAAGCTGTCAAAGTCCGCAGTTCGTTGCTGTACTGCACCCTCAGCCGTCCTACGAAGCTAGCCTGCTCGTAGCTAGGTCAGGTGAGCCACACACCATCTGCTCGAAGTTATGTCTACCGCTTGCTAAAAAAATAACACGCATCATGTGTGGGAGAAGGCAGCAAAAAAGTTGGACTTGGTGCCACATTCCAAAGACACTGTTTCCCGGAGAATACGGTCTATGTCAGACGACGTTCTGAAGACACTAATTCAACGAATTAAAAATAGTCGATTGTATTCCCTGCAACTGGACGAGACGACAGATGTCGCAGATTTGGCGAATTTGATGGTATATGTGAGGTATGAATACAAAGGTGCAGCTCATGAGGATTTCCTGTGCTGTCAGCCCCTTGAGACCAGGACTACAGCTGAGCACATATTTCAGCTACTGAACACGTTTATCCAAGAACATGGGATTGATTGGAAAAAGTGTATCGGTGTCTGCACAGACGGAGCCAGGGCAATGTGTGGACGCCACAGTGGAGTAGCAGCCCGGATTCGCGAGGTGGCACCTGGGATGACATGGACACACTGCAGCATCCATCGAGAGGCGCTTGCTGTAAAGAAGATGCCTGATGAGTTGAAGTCTGTTCTTGACTCTGCGGTAAAAACTGTGAACTTTATTAAGGCCCGACCGATGAACTCCCGTCTGTTTCATGTACTGTGTGATGAAATGGGCAGCAAGCACGTCCAGCTCCTTCTTCATACTGAAGTAAGGTGGTTATCGAGAGGCAAAGTGCTCTCAAGACTGTTCGAGTTGCACAGAGAGGTCCTGGTGTTTTTACAGGACAAGAACTTTCCTTTGTCACACCTTTTGAAGACACTGTATGGCTCAGTGAGCTTGCGTATTTGTCCGATATATTCTCACGTTTGAACGACTTAAATTTGGGATTACAGGGACTCTCTGTCAACGTTTTTGACGTGCAGGATAAAATCAGCGCAGCGCTGAAAAAGATGGAACTGTTCGAAATCAAAGCAAAAGCAGGTGATGTGTCAGCTTTTCCTTCTTTGGACAGTTTTTGTCTGACAACGAATTGCAACTTGATGACCGCGTCAGAGAGAACATCATTGCGCACCTCGTCTCCCTCAGGCAGCAACTCAGGGAATATTTCCCTGTGACACCCAAAGAAAAGAACTGGATGAGAAACCCTTTCAACATCGAAACCTCTGACATGCCCACGGACTTAACTGCTGCTGAGCAGGAGAGTTTAATTGAACTGTCTTGTGATGGAACTCTGAAATGTAATTTCAAAAAACAGTCGCTGCTGGACTTTTGGATACAGCAACACGGGGAATACCCCGTGCTGTCGGACAAGGCCGTGCGCGCTCTCCTGCCTTTCGCAACGACCTATCTATGTGAGAAAGGTTTTTCTTCACTGGCTGCCATAAAGACCAAATACAGGTCAAGGTTGGATGCTGAGCCAGACCTAAGACTGAAACTGTGCTCTATAGAGCCAGACATCAAAGGACTGTGCGCAGAGAGACAGGCGCACTCCTCTCATTAGGTAACTTGTGCAAGTTATTCATATTTAGCAACATGCTTAGTAGCATGATACAACTTTTAAGTGTGTATATTTCTATGTGAGAGTAAAAAAATATATATATATATTTCTATGTGAGAGTTGTTGTGAATGTCTGATTCAGTAAGGTAACAATTCGGGTATAATAAATTACCACAAAAAGGAATAAACGTGTCTCCTGTGTGTTAAATCTAATTGAGAAGGCATATATGGCTATATTTTAAAATCGGTCATCATGGTGGTACTTGGACAGCTGAATAGTTTCTCAGGTGGTACTCAGTATTGAAAGTTTGAGAACCACTGGTGTAGAGAATCTCTTTTCATCTATTCGTGCAAAAAAATCCTACTCCTAACGCAAAGGAGTTTAAAAGGTGTTTGAAATGGTTGCTATGTCAAAATATATTTCAGGAAAGATTCACATAGCTATCACACGGATGATTCTATGTTTCTAACCGATCTTGGCGATACATCAATCCCAGCGTCGGAAGTATCATGAAGAAATTGTCTATGAGGATATTTCTTTAGAAATAAGTAAGATAAGTTTCCTTGAAAAACCTCTCTTATTTCATTAGGAGGGTATTGATAAATAAGGAATTCAATCGTCGTAAACCCTGTAAAGAATGTTCAAGCTTTTTTACAATGGACTTTGATACATATTCACCTCTTAATTTATATCTAAAGAGAAATCTTTTCTGAAAATTCATTAATATATGTTCAGAGGCTTCAATTTCTTTGTTTGAAGTTGCAAACCTTGTTTTCGAAAGATTTGAGAATAATATTTGTAAATGGAATAAACCAATAGATGTAATTTCTTCCGCTATAATGGTAAACTATCCTAAACATATTCATCATGTCATCGGAAAAATAGTTACAAACATAGTGAGAAGATTTTGTAATTGTAAATTGTACTTCTATTGTAAAGATAAGAAACTGCTCTTAGAAAGTGAAAAAAAGTGTATTTCAGCTATTAATGCCAGTAAAAGTATAAAAATGAGGGCTCTCATTAATTGATATTGTTATTTATATGTGTTGTATCAAAGTTTAAGTTTGGAAAATATACATTAATTTCAAAATAATGATTTATTTATTGTTTATAGATTGTATTCTAAGGCTTTTGGTTCATATTATTAGTTCATCAGTTTTATCACTACGTGGCGCGCAGGGTGTCCAGACTCTCCTACTCAAAGGCACTGATTTAGACATATTTTGTCCAATTTTCATAATGATTCCATTTTTTATGCGTTTTAATGACAAAATCCGTTTTTAACTATGCAAATATTTTACTAATTCAGAAAGGAAAAGGAATATTTATAATCGTCAATAGAATGTATTTCTTCAATTATGAAGGTATCAAATATTCATTGATATTTTATATCCATTCTTATATCGTTATGACAAAAACGGCTCTAAGAAGCACGTGTAGCCTCTCCTAAAACAGATATTCGGGAATCAAAGCACTTTCGGAATCAGAATATACTATTATATTATATTTTTCAAGTTCAAAAACAATCAGCTAAGTTAAAATGGCATTATTTTCATTAAATTACATCCGCGAATTGAAAATGGCCGATTATTAAAAATGGTTATTATAAATTAAGAGAAGAGCCTAATCAGTGACACCAAAAGTTATACTATATTTTTATATTTGATACACTGAAGGAGCTAAATTGATTATAAAACTAGAGGACTCAGAGAGTGCAAAACCAAGGTCATATAATAAGGTCTGGGCAATACAAAAACAAACATATAGCAGTGTGACTACTCAATGACGTCACTGGAGAACGATTATATCTATCCATTTATATATCTATCAATCTGTCTATCAATCTAAAAATATATATATTGGTTTTAGGAATATTTTATATAAAACTTATGCACAAAGAAAATCTGAAAGAGCATTTTTTGTGGGAATTATTGATAGTAGGAATTTTTCCTTAACGACACTTTTGTATAAAATTCATTTTTAAAGGAACTTCTGACTTTTGGGCCCAGCTTATCAGTCCAAATAGCTTTATTGAGCATTAATGAGCACATTTAGTTAGTTTTATTTTATAAACTGAGCCCATTTTGAGTACTTTTTCGCTCATATAAAAGGAGTATATTCGTATAAATGGACCAATAAGGGTACCTATAAACAATAAGCCACGGTAAGGTAAGGTAGGCTTCGTGAAGATAAAATAACAATAACATAATAACTATAATAAAGCGGAGCTTTGTTATATTAATGCGGAGAAGGTCTGGGTCACGAAACCTACCTACCTTACCGTAGCTTACTGTTCATAAGTACCCTTATGGGTCTATTTTATGCGAATTACTACTCTTATATATGAACGAAAAGTACTCAAAATGGGCTCAGTTTATAAAATAAAACTAACCAAATATGCTCATTAATGCTCAATAAAGCTATTTTGACTGATAAGCTAGGCCCAAAAGTCAGAAGTTTCCTTTAAAAATGCATTTTATACAAAGTGTCGTTAAGGAAAAATTCCTACTATCAATAATTCCCAACAAAAAATGCTTTATCAGATTTCTTTGTGCATAAGTCTTATATATAAATATTCCTAAAACCATATATATATTTATAGATTGATAGAGAGATTGATAGATATATAAATGGATAGATATAATCGTTCTCCAGTGACGTCATTGAATAGTTAAACTGCTAGGATTACATGTTTGTTTTGTATTGCCCAGACCTTATTATACAGACCTTGGTGCAAACCTCCGCCGATCCCGACAAACAAGAGCCTAAACTCAATTTTACCATTCAAACATTCTCCCTTTCACACGCCCAAAATATCCCTCGATCCCTAATCATTGTTTACACTCTAGAGGTACATGGAAAGAAAAGAAACTAACGTCATCAAAGAGGAGAGCACAGCACAGCGACATCTATTGGTAGAGTAGGCTAACTTGAAATATTTATTAGTATTTAGCTCATTTTGCATCTTAAGAAGCGCTCAGAGATGCCAAAATTTAATCACTTGTTCCTTTTGGCATTTCCAACAACTCCACAAAGTTTCATCTGAATCCGTTCCGCACTTTTTGAGTTATCCTGCTGGCAAACAAACTAACAAACAAACCATCCAACCAACGCCAGTGAAAACAATACCTCCTTCGGCGGAGGTAAAAATATATAAGATAAACTATCAAAACTTTCAAAGTGTTACAATAAACTATAGATACATTGATTTTTAAAATTGGTACAAAACACAGAGTGGATCACATTTAAGTTCTAGCCGGTGATGGAGGGTCTCAATAAAGTTTAGAGCCATTTGATTTCTTTTTTCAAGAGCTGCGGTTCATTTTATATAAAATGTCCACGGAATAGAAAATTGTGTTATAATAGAAACAAGAAATTCACAAAACGAAGACAGTAATTAATCTCAAAGATTGAATAAAAGTTGAGTTTAGGACTACCACCCCCAGATAATCGCCCCCCGGACTAACACTCCCGGGGCATTTACCCCCCCCCCCCCTCCGTGCCATCTACCCCCTGTTACTCATATTTGTTATCTCATAAAGCCCACTCATGAAGTTAGCTATGTCTTCTTTATTACAAAATTTTGTAATTGCTTGTGAGCGTTCAGCTTTTTATGTGTCCAGTAAAAAAAATAGCGTTCCGTTCAGCGTTCCGTTCAATGTTTGGAAAATTGAACGCTGAACGCAAAACTCTTTTTTTTGCGTTCAACGTTCAAAAAAAAGTTGTGTTCCGTTCAGCGTTCCGTTCATTGAACGTGTGTTCAGCTGAACGCCGTTCAATTTTGCGTTCCGTTCACAAGCCTGCAAAATTGTATTAGTGTTTAATTAATATTGTGATTGTTATCGATATGACTGGGAGGATTCACATCTTAGGCAGAAAAGGAAGAGGATGAATTATGGAATCCACTGATTATATTTTTTATATCAACCAAAAGAGAGAGTAATTCAACTTTTTAGCCACAAACTATCCAAGGTTGCGTGTTTTGATGTATCGCTTTCCATTTTATATTCAACAAATGCTATAATTTAATTTTCTTCATAACAATAACATTCACACGTGTGGTTGTTTTTATTTTTATTCAACAACGTGACAGAAGTTGGTTTTTAATATTATTCGGAGTCCCTGTTTCTTGTCGTCAACATGAGTGAATCCGAGGAAGCACGGATGGAAGTCGAAGAGAAGGACGATATAGTAGAGGACGATTCTTCTTCATCGTCTTCAGAGGAGGAGGAAGAAGAAGAGAATGAGGAAGAAGTTGGAGAAAAGCAGGTTTATGTTCCAGGGACATCCTTGGAGGATGAGGAATCTGGGAACCTGGAAATGGATAGTTCTGCATATCGTGTCTATCATCAGGCAAGCCTGGGCCCTCCTTGCCTCAGCTTTGACGTCATTGCAGATGACCTCGGGAGCGGCCCTGAGCGCTGCGACAACTATCCTCTGAGCCTCTACGGCGTAGCAGGCTCACAGGCCTCTAAGGCCTCCTCCAACGCCCTCGTTCTCTTCAAAATGTCTAACCTTCACTCCACGGGAGCTCTCAAGGACTCGGAAGATGAGGACTCCGATGTAGAAGATGAAGAAGTTTCTCCACCCGAGAAAATGCCGCAGCTGCGAATGGCATCCATTAAACATCATGGAGCAGTGAATCGGATACGCTATGAAACCCTTGGCTCTAACCCTGTGGCCGCCGTCTGGTCTGAAAAGGGATTCGTCTCCCTATGGAACCTTCGCACATGTCTACAAAAGCTTGAGGAAGCTCCGACCTCCGACTGGTACAAGGATCCCGGTAAAGACCCTCTATATAAGTTCACGGGACACGCCGGGGAAGGGTATGCCTTAGACTGGAGCCCTAAGGCTCCAGGCGTCCTTGCAACGGGAGACGTTCGCTCACGGATACACATATGGAGGCCTAATGACTCCGGATCATGGAATGTGGATCAGCGATCTCTCATCGGGCATCGGGACTCGGTAGAGGATATTCAGTGGTCCCCGAGCGAGGCCAATGTAATGGCTTCCTGCTCTGTGGACAAATCCATTCGTATATGGGACGTTAGAGCACGGCCGGATAAGGCATGTATGCTTACGGTTGACAAGGCTCACGACTCTGACGTTAATGTCATCAACTGGAATCGTCTTGAACCTTTCATTGTCTCTGGGGGGGACGATGGTGCCCTTAAAGTATGGGACCTAAGGCAATTCGATAAACGAACCCCCGTGGCAACCTTTAAGCATCATACGCAGCCCGTCACGTCTGTGGAATGGCATCCCACGGATGCCACTGTGTTTGCCTCTGCGGGTGAGGATGATCAAGTCGTCATATGGGATCTCTCTGTGGAGAAGGATGATGTGGTGAAGGAGTCCAAGGTGGCAGATCTTCCGCCACAGCTGCTATTCATTCATCAGGGACTGGAGGACGTCAAGGAAATCCATTGGCATAGGCAAATACCCGGCCTTATGATTGCGACATCACACACGGGGCTTGATGTTTTTAGAACAATCAGTGTTTAAAACATATATATATATATGCACTTAATATGATATACTTTCTTCATTACAATAAAACTATACTTTATTATTGACAATTTTTCTTCCTATCAAAATACATTTAGTATTTTCCCATTATTCCAGCTATGGCCAAGGGTAAACATCCTCCGGCTAAGGGCGCCATTCGACCCGATAAAATCCTTCATCCCTACTCCCGTAAAGTCAAGAAGCTTCAACATAAGGAATACCAAAAGATAAAAACCAGCGGGACCCTCAAGAGAGGATGTGCTCGCCTCACAGCCCTTGGTGAAAAACTGCTTTGGTTCCACGATAATCTAAGCATCCTAGCCTGTACTCAGGATGAAACCCTCAACGAACATTATTCCGTTGGCCCGGAGGACATGATTACCCTCATTGAGGCCTATCTAGAGCGTTTCAATGATGAAATCCAAGCCATTCAGATCAAGAGCTCAATAGGGAAACATCGAAAGCATCAACATTCCTCTCGATCTGATGCTATTAAAATGACCCTTGAGCAGGAGAAGGGGGATTTCTTGGATGCGGGCTTGAGGTACCGGATCTTATGGATAAGGAGAATCTGAATGTTTTCCGCAATTGGACCGGAGAGCTACGTTTTGTTTCCAATATTAAAATAAAGAAATATACTAAGAAATTTCTCTGTGATTATAAACCTGATGCTATGGACATGAACTAATGATGGGTACTCATTAGAATATAATATACCCGTTATATCTAAATGAATAAGCATGGAGTTATACATATATATTTATTTCATTATGTTACAATAACTATTAATGTGAATATAATTAACCAACAAAAAAACATGAACATCAAATCTATTAATTTCTCAAAACATATGACATGGGAGTAGAACAATTAAAGTATGTGTTTCTTCGTTTCTAGACATTGGTTGGGACATTCAATCCCTTTTTATTTGAATCTATTTAACGTCACATATCACATGTTGCCGGTTTTCAAATGTTTATTTTGTATATGACTTAGGTGATTCATAATATTCAAAATAACCTACAATTCATATGACGTCACGTTAATTAGATTCATACAATTGGATATTCCATTGGTCGTAGGGGCGTAGCTATTAGAGTGGTGTTGAGATATTTTATGCTACATCAATTGTTTCAATTCAAGAAAATAATATTTGATTCCAAATTGCAAATCTTAAAGAGTGCTTGAAGGAAATATTTAACTGGTTAGGTTGCATAATATGCAATAATAATAAAATAATGCTGATATATGAAAGAGACTTCTAGCTATGTGATCGCACTGGATCCTTGATTAGTTTAATTTTTGTTGTCACTCTGGACACGGATCTTATTTTGTGCCGCACAGAATGTGTATATATAACAATTGTTCTATGTTCTAAATCACAAGACTTTTGATCAATTAGTTCAGTAGACCAATGAGTTATAATTATTGATATAATAAAACATACTCCTTGTTTAAAAAAAGAAAAATACTTCATGAAGATCAAAACAACAATCCAATGATAACATAATATATTATGATATGTTGAGAGATGTAACATTTTAATGACTTTGACACAAATGAACAATGCTGCAAAGCATTTTAGCTCGAAAAAGGTTTAAAAACAGAATGTATGATTTTATTGTATTTTTTGCATGACTGATATATAAAACCATTTAATAGATCAAAGCAATTATTCACCACCTTGCTTTTTTCGCCTTTTGCTTTTAGCAAAATTGATACAGTTTTCTCGTTCCGTGCCGGTGCTGGCATTTTGAAAAATAACGTCTAGCTCAGGGGTGCTATCAAGATCAACGACTTCTTCAATATCACCTTCATTATTTTCATCTTCAACGGACTGAGAGGCAGAGGAGGAGTAATTTTTCATGGACTCGACATAGAACTTTCCTTCATAGAACTCTGGATAGTTTGGATGATTTGGATCCATGCACGGGCTAGAAGGAGTGATCGTAATGGCTGGGATCTTAAAGTTATATGGGAGAGAGGCCCGTCGCTTACTTGGAGGAGGCTCTAGAGCAGCGTGGGAAAGCGTCGTATCCTCGGATTTAGAATGGGGATTCTTGCATCTGCGAAAGAGTTTTCGCTTTGAGAGGACCTCTGCAGAGGATTCACCTTCTGAAGACGAGGATGACAAATAGAGCTCTGAACTACGTCTCTTGCGTTTAATCTCATTATATGCAAAGGGTGCTCCTTCTTTTGTTTCAAGCATGCCGTTCACTTGTGAGCGGGTCATTCCTGGAGGAACGACGCAGGGAATTATTTTCTTAGGACGAAAATATTGTACAAACTCCAATAGCTCATCCATGGAAGAATGTGAGGAGTAGCAAACGCGAAAAGTTTGTTTCCTCGTCTGTTTCACAAAGCTCATACTTTCCTCATCCCCTTCAGTGTTCCTAAAATATAAAGCAGAGGGCTTAATGTACAAGACCTCAAAATGACCATTTATGCAAGGTATTTCCTTGTGGAGACCTTGACGCGTGAGGCCTTTATGACTTCCTCATCCTGCCAAGAGCAGGCATGGATCCACTCTCCAGCCGAGGGATCAGTGGTCGTACAATCCCCAAGCTCATCCGAGCAGAGATAGTCCTGGAACTTCCTCTGTGAAACATGGATCCGCCAGTGACAACCCGAACGCTCAAATATTTCTCTTAGGATCCTTTCGGAGCCATACTGCGCTGGGAGACGAAAGAAGACGACGTGCTTTGAGCGAGACTTGCGGTAAATCCCATTTTTCGTATCCAACCATTCACAAGCTTCCATATTTCCTCAATGGACTCCTCTCGAGAGGGGAAGGTCTTGTAGCCGGGGTGGCAGAACGTCGTATCCAGATAGAGTTCATCTAAGGCAAGAGGGGAACCCGATGTGGCATCATGAAGGGACCTGAATCCCTTGTAGACGTTATTATCCTCAAAGCGAAAGTCCCCTGTGTAGAGCACTCGCTTTCCCTTCGCTTCAAGGAGGAACATCAAGGAGCCCGGGCAGTGATGAGAGGGAATGGCCGTTACAGACAGCTCATAAAAAGACTCAGAGGAGCGATCATAGACGTTGATTGCACTCCGCTCATGAGGAAAGAGATCCTTGATGATCCTTTCCTTCAAAAAGGGAAACTTTCTAAGGACAAATGCCTTGGACGTCATGGAGCAATAGAGACGGTGATTCACTCGCACAGAGTTCCGTCGATTAAGAAGACGGGACAGAGTATCCAGGCCAACCATGTGATCTGCAATGAAACATTGGACTATTAGGGGTCCTATTATTCAATTGATTCATAAATACCCGAATGACAATGGCTGAGGAAAAACTGATCACTTTTTTCGGCTTCTTCAGCAAAGTAATCACAGGATATCCCTGGAAGGGTCGGAAATAGTCCTTTGAACGAAGACATGACGGGAGTGAACTTGGGAGAGTATCATGTATCATGGAAGCATCTTTTTAATGCTTTAAATACCTCTTACATAGATCAAGTAGAGATAGTCTTTTATGAGAGGATATATTATTATCTATTTTTTTTCTTCCATACTTCTCTTGCTCTCTGCTTTCAAAAGAGTACATTCAATTATCATCATTATAAAAATGTGAACATCCACTTGAAAGAAGAGAGCCTTTTAAACAATGTTGCCAAGAGAAGAAGAAGAAGAAAAAGAGTAAAAGGGGGAGGGGGGTTAATTATTAGCAGTCTCATACCTATCGGCAATATTCCTTTAATAGCTCAAAATGGATTCTAGGAAAACTACCCAATTCTAAAGAACTATGACTGCGTGCTAACCAGTGAAGTCACCTTTGTTAATTGCTAAAAAACATAGTTAACTTCATAAGTGGACTTTAAGAGATAATAATATTACTAACGGGAGGTAAATGCCCGAGGATGGTTGTCCTGTTACGATATATATATATATAAGTGATACGATGCTTATAAGATAACTAAATATTACTAATTCGAGGAGGTAAGAACAATGCCAAACGAGGATAATGGTATGTATATGTAATATATATAATATATATATATAATATATATAATATATATATATATATATATATAAATATAAATATATATATCAGGCTTGTGAGCGTTCAGCTTTTTTGCGTTCAGCGCGTTCAGCGTTCAAAAAAATTAGCGTTCCGTTCAATGTTTTTGCGTTCAGCGTCCGTTAGCGTTCAGCGTTCAAATATTTAAAAAATAATTTCCCAAAAAAGTACTGCGTAGTGATGACATTTTTTTTTTAGAAAAGAATTTTCGAAAAAAGTACTGCGTAGTGATGACTTTTTTTAGAAAAGAATTTCCGAAAAAGTACTGCGTAGTGATGACGTTTTTTTAGAAAATAATTTCCCAAAAAACTAATAACGTTTTTCCGAAAAAAGTCCAAGAAATGTGTGGAAAAATTGTACGCTGAACGCAAAACTCTTTTTTTTGCGTTCAACGTTCAGCGTTAAAAAAAAGTGGCGTTCCGTTCATTGAACGTGCGTTCAGCTGAACACCGTTCAATTTTGCGTTCCGTTCACAAGCCTGATTAAATGTATATCTTAATGTTGCTTAGAGGCATATTGTATGGATATAATAATTAATATTGTCTCATTATTGATATACATTTCCATGTTTTCAACAGAAGCAAAATAATGTATCCCAGTTTTCCTCATAGAGATAAAAAGATATAGAAAGCTTATTCCCTTCATTTGTATTTTTGTGTCCAATATAAAAAGTAATTTGTACTACGTCATCGTAAGTTGATCCGTAACAGGACTAGCACCCCCGACAATCACCCCCTGGACTAGCACCCCCCCGTGCCAATCACCCCCGGACATTTACCCCCCGTTAGTAATATTTCTTATCTCTTAAAGTCACTTATGAAGTTAACTAGGTTTTCCTTCTATTAACAAAGGTGACGTCGCTGGTGAACCACTTTCTTGATCTCCTTTTCCGCTGCTTGCGAACACTAATGGGGACTTGGTTATCTTAAAAAAAAGCCACAGGAACACGTTTTCGGGTGTGAAGAAATTAATATAATAAATTGAGAATAAAATTAATATGTCAACTTATTTGAGTGCGTGAGTTTTTGATTTTCAAATAGTCACTTTCTCCAATAATCATAGTCTTCGATTTAGGACAAGTGGTTCCTTGATGAAATCTTAGAAAATAGATTAGGACCTACATGAGATAAATAAGATATCCTGAGTTGATAGGTTACAAACTGTATGATTGTCTAGTTGTACATAAATAGCCCAGATATAAGGTCTAAGACACAAAATTTGCAAATTTATGCAGGTTTAATTTATACAAATTCCAATTCTAAAGAACTGGGACTGCGTGCTAACCAGTGACGTCACATTTGCTAATAGCTAGAAAACATAGTTAACTTCATAAGTGGACTTTAAGAGATAAGAATATTACTAACGGGGGTAAATGCCCGGGGGGTGCTAGTCCAGGGGTTGTCTGGGGGTGATTGCCCTCGAATCAAGTTGATCATAGAGATAGAATCTATCTCTATGATCAGCTTACGATGACTTAGTATCAATTACTTTGTTTATAGTGGACATACAGAAACAATAAAACGCTGTTTCTCTGCTATTGAAAGGAATCAGCTCTCTATATCTTTATTACTCTATGGTTTTCCTTGATTAAGTAGGAAAAAAAGTAATATATGACGTCATCGGGAAAAATACATTTTATAACAGCCCATCATTCAGTTTCAATTTTCCACCTATTATGTACTTGAATTCTATGGAAGGCTTGCTGAATATAGTTTATGGATTCAAAGCCATATAGCAATCCGCTTTTTTTATTAAACCAATTAATATTTATTATTTTCATACATCTTAAACCAGTGACGTCATATTTTTTTTACCTTTTTTAAAAATAAAACAAAGGGACATGACCTCTTCAAATCGAATTAAAACTAAGTCAAGTTCCATATACATATTTTAAATTCTAAGATTTATTTTTTAAAATTAAAGCTTTCATTTCCCTCAATTTTCTCAAGACTCTTATTTTTAACAACATAAATAATGTAAAGCGCCGCAGTGGTACCTCTTGGAATGTTTTTTCTCTTTCACTATTATTTTTGAGAATGTAAACAAAAACAAATACACACATTCGTAGACACGTGAGGAGAAGAGCACTAACACAAGTTCAGTGTCTTGGAATCCAGGATGGGCAAGAAAAAGGCCTCCGAACATGTCTCCGGCAAAAAGCTCAACAAAAAAGCATCCAATCCCTTCGAGCTACGTTTCACAAAGGAAAAGTTCAAGGTTCATGGACGGAAGCCCTCTCATCCCGTGGGAAAGCCCGGTGTCTCAAGAGCAAAGTCCATTGCAAAGGTTTGAAATACTCAATAAAGAAATTAAACATTTAATATAAAGTTTATTTTTAATAAAATATATATATATATATCTTTTAATGAATAAAACAGGTAAATGAATTGACGAACTTGTGACAATATTGAAGCTCCTTATATATTTTTTTAAACTCTTTGAACTCATTAAGCTTCATATGAAACAGTATAATCAAGTAATATTTATATTTGTAATAAAACACTTATTAATCACTAATTGATTTAATTAATGTTGCATATATAAAGATATATATATTAAAGTTTTAATTCATTCATGTCAAATATAGATGGAAATACTTCTTTAATAATGCAAATACATCAATTGACTTATTTTCCAATAGTGTATCCTCAATATTTTACTTTTTATTGAGTTTTGATGACGCAAATTAGTGATATTTTTCTAAGAATAAAAAAGTATCGATAATTTCATTAAAAATTTATATTTACAAAATCATTTATTTTTGTTTGGTTAGCTCCAGGATTTGACCCTCATCACTGGAAATTAATCCGGTATGAGCGGGTAGTGATACTTTCTAGGAGCTCTCTTTATTTTAAATATTATTCTACCTTTTTAAAAGCATTTTAATGATATCATAATGAAATCCTCGAGGGATAAACGTTATTTTTGTTTATGCGCGTCAGCAGCAAATCTACAGCCTTGTCGCGTTGGGTATTTTGCCCATTGGGTTATATTCCAGTCTGCAATTTTCTCTTCGTGAGAATCAAGAATTATATTTCCAGGATAATTTTAAAAACCTCTCCCTCGGGAGTCATTTTTTCATTATTGTTGCAGGGAATCAAAGATGAGATTGTGCGGTGTTTCATTATCCTCTTTGTCAAAGAGTCTACAAGTTGAGTCAACTGGCCTTTTCCAACTTGAATATATGCCTGTTGAGGCCTAAGTGTCTACACCAAGCATGACAGAAATGGGTGTTCTTTAGTATTGCAAAACTTTTACACGGTCAAACGTGTTCTAAGTTTGTTTGACAAGGATTGAGCAGTATTATCTTATGAATCTTGTTATTTATAGCGAAAAGCAACATTGCTCGAGGAGTATAAGCGTCGAAACAAGCAGAATGCCATAGTGGATCGACGAATCGGTGAGAAGGATGCGTCCATGGACGAAGAAGAGAGGATGTTGAAGAGATTTGCAGCGGAGCGGATCAAGTCAAGCGGTACACAGGGATCAAAGTTTAATCTGGGTGAAGATGAGGATGTTTTGACTCACTTTGGGCAGTCTCTGGCTGAAGTGGAGCGCTTTGAAGATCCACGATCGGATGAAGAGGATGATGATGATAACAAAAAGCTGAATTGTGAGTATTACAAAAAATAAAATGAAGCCTTGGGCACAAGGACATATTCATTATTTATCAGGGCTAACGATTCATATTCAGTAGATCAGTACTGTCGAATGTAGATTTTTTTCATTTTCTATCTAGAGGAATTAGCGAATGTCTGTATAGATTAAATGATGTTTGTCAATGGATATCTGTAGGTTGAAAAACGAGTGCAAATCATTATATATATAATAATCGAATTTAAATTTCGTAAATACGTAGATTGATTCTACTGAAGAAAGGGTTTTTTTTTGCCAACGATATCAGCATTTTTAATTGACGAAACTGTTTTTGTCAATTGTAGATTGAGAAGTGAGATGAAGGAGGTATCCTATTTAACGCTAAAATGCTTATTTATATCAAAAACGTGGAAGTTGCAATTCTGTCAAATAAATATGCCAAAAAAAGTTGAAGCTTTTTCAATTTTAATCAAATCTGAATGTTTCGAAAATAATTATATAATATGATTTTTTACAGTGTTATATAAATATAAGGAATATGATAAACTGTTTTATTTGTTTCTTCTCAGGAGTAACTTCCTTTCCAAGCAAAGAGTTGACTAGATTTTCTCTCTCTTTTTCCTCAATATGAGAGCTTTAATTATGATAATTCTTTTGTAAAGCTAATGAGTCAGTATATTATGTAAATGCATGATTTTAGGTTTTAATCTTGTTTTTAATCACTCGTATGACCTATTTTTGAAATTGAGATCTATCGATACTGATAAACCCTTCAATTTGTTAAAATATCCATCAGTTGGACACAACTCTCTAAAAAACTACCGATATAATCCTAAAGAACACCATATCTCTCTTCTAAAAGATCTCAATGAGGAGTATTTATGTATATGTGGATTTAATTAAAGTAGTTTTAAACCTTTTTTTGACATAAAAAATATTATTAAAAAAATATGGGCTTTACCAGATTTGAGCTTAAAATAATGGTCTTATTCTGATTTTAAAGTTATATGCATCGTAGAAGTCCAAACTTGGACTTTTATATTAATATTGAATGAATTGTCTTTTCTATAGCATTTTGTGTGTTTTTGATTGTAATAGAAGCAAATCCCTTTACTTTCCAGCTGAGTTTGTGGACAAAATGCATTTCGGAGGCTTCATGGAGAAGTCCGACATGGAGTTCGCCTCAGGGAAGTCCAACACCCGCAAGGAATGGATCGACTCCATGATATCCGACTCCCGCAAGCGCAAATTGGAGCGTCAAAAGAACTTGGAGGAGTCGGTGGAGCTCACAATGAACCTAGACGCCAAATGGAAGGACATGCTTACTTCCCTGAGCGGCTCCGGGTTTTACACAAAGAAAGTCAAGACCCTAGAGGACGAGGAGAAAAAGAAGGATTCCTACGACATGCTCATGAGGGAGCTCGTTTTTGAGCCTAAAAAGGCCAAGGCCTCAGATAGGCTCAAGACGGATGAGGAAATCATTAAGGAGGAAAAGGACAAACTGCAGAAGCTGGAAAAGGAGCGATTGGCACGGATGGAAGGAGCCATGGAGTTAGAGGATGCCGAAGACGAAATAAAGGATGAAGGAGGAGATTCGGAGGAAGGGGGTTCAGAAGAAGAGGATTCAGAAGAAGATGGATCAGAAAATCAAGATGAAAGAAGAGGACGATTATTCCGATTTGGAAGACGCTGAAGATCTTAAAGAACTCGTAGAATCCACCAAGACTGCTAATAAGAAGCAAAAGCTTAAACCTCCCTCAAATATTTCCCCTCTAGAAGCCGTTCAGTCTGAAATCCCATTTGTTTTTGATATCCCCGAGGAATATGAAGGGTTCCTTGCCTTTTTCCAAGGTCGTTTCACTCCCTCTGAGAATGAAACCATCATATCCCGTATCCTCAAATGCAATCACCCTCAATTATCTCCTGAGAACAAGGGCAAAATGGAGCGTCTCTTTGTTTTCTTGATCCAATACGTGCATGACGCCGTTTCGGCCTTTGATCCTTCTTGTGGATCGGATAGCTTTGAAGGAAACGCCCTCAAATTAGTTAAAGTCATAACACCTTATATCTATGATGTTGCCAAGTTCTCTCCGCAGGCGAATGCAAAGGTTGTGTTGAACTTGATTCTGGAAAAATATGAGGACTTCTTGAAGAATCCTAGAGAGTATCCGGCTCTAGATACGGTAAATATATATTGTCATATAAATTAGAGAGATTGGAAAAAAACTTCAAAGATATAATTTATATTTTTACGAAAAAGTTCATATACTTAAACAAATACTTTATATATTAAGAAATAATTTATATATTAAGAAATAATTTATATATTAAGAAATAATTTATATATTAAGAAATAATTTATATATTAAGAAAAATATATATTATATATATAAGAAATAATTTATATAAAAAAAAATTTATATATTAAGAAATAATTTATATATTAAAAAAATATTTATATATTAACAATACTTTATTACAACAAATATTTTATATTAAAACAAATATTTTTTATATTAACAAATAATTTATATATTGTAACAAATAATTCATTTATATTTTAACAAAAAAAAAAAATATTTATATATATATATAATTTAAATAATTTATATACTTTAACAAATAATTTATATTTTAACAAGTAATTTATGTATTTTCACAAAAAATACATTTTAACAAATAATTTATATTTTAACAAATAATTTATATATTTTAGCAAATAATTTATATATTTTAACAAATAATTTTTACATTAAAAAATATATACATTTTAACAAATAGCTTAATATTTTTACAAATAATTTATATATATATATATTCGCTATGAATATCATATTAAATTAGGTTTTTAAGTTAATAAATATTACATTTTTTACTCTTATGAAAAGTAATCGTCGAACAAAGTAACTAGAATACAAGGAATGTTTATTTCATGGTTTTGTTGATAGTGAAACGCCAATAACTTTATTGTAACAGTAGATTTTCAATTTCATGAGCGAAAAAGAGTGTTAAAAACATAACTATGTCCTTCTTCCTCATTGTGTGACTTCATTAGAAATCACCGACAAACGAGTAGTCAGCTCTTTTGGCAATAGTGACATACCTTAATTTTCAATCATTCTTGATTTTAAACATAAAGTTGTAGCTGTAACACTTCTGTAACTATAAAAACTAGAGGTCGACTGATTGTTGATTTTTGAGGACCGATATTTTATTTATTTAGAAAAAGCCGATTGCCAATTAATCAGCCCATAGTTTTCTTATATTTATTAACCAAAAAAAGAAAATATATAACAATTTTGTAATTTTGGGTTGTTGCAATAAATAAATAAACCCTTGGTTTCTACTCTTTACCTGTGTTCAAAAGAGCAGTGACGAGCTCTTGCTCATTGATGAAAATTTTTTAAATATATACAATATATATTAATCAAAAATATTTTAAATAAAATCTTCAAAAAATAAATTTATATAAAACTATCGGCAACTATGTGCGCCAAAATTGCCGATACCGATAATTTTAAAAGTATACTATATAATATAGTCGACCTCTAATAAAAACCACAATTCTTTAACTCACGTCGTTTGATTTAATTACAAACTTTGGCTATGGCAACATAATATGACATGAAACTATATATGATTAATTATATAAAGGGGGGATGTCAGTTCAGTATTGAATACCAAACCCTGCTATTGATTGCATGATTACTGCTAGCTGTAGATTAATAAGTGAGGTCCATAGCTCAGTGGAAATATTATGGTCTCTCAATGATGAGAGACCATAATAGGTTCGATACCCCCAAGAGGGAAGGACAGTTTGGATTTTTCTCTTGAAAAAGAAGAGAAAAAAAATATTCGATGGGCTGATTTTAACGCTGTAATGTTTATTTATATCTACACGAATTTTATCGAAACAAATAGGCAAAATAATAACAATTATTCCTTACCATGGTTTGGTCTAATTACAAAGCGTCTAGTACAGGGATGGGCAAACTTTTAGACTTGTGGGCCTAAATGTCAGCGCGCCATCTATTGGTGAAACGCGGTATTGTATGGATACGACGTAATGAACGATTTGTAAAACATTATTATATTATTTACTGGACAAGCTCGGCGGGTCGGATTAAATTGTCTAACGGGCCGTATACGGCCCGCGGGTTTTAGTTTTAGTTTGCCCATGTCTATTATAATGTATATGAAAATAACACATCAATAATTATTTATCATCTTATCATTATTTTGCAGATACTATTCTTTAAGTTAACTTTCCTCCTGTTTCCATCTTCGGACTTTCGTCATCCCGTTGTGACGCCCGCCTTGTCATTCATGTTTCACATATTATCCTCCTCCAAGGTGGTCTCCAGGGCATCCGTGACAGCTGGACTATTACTCTGCACAATGTATTTAGAAGTAAGGATCAATATTTTTAATCAGTTCTTTTATATATTCAAAAAAAATCCTTTCGTTTATATTTCTGTGGACGTTTAACGAAATTAAAGGATTTTGAATTATTTTATATAGAAAAATCACAGTTGAATTAAACTGTAAGAAATAAAAACATTATTAATAAATAAAGTATTAAAAGTAATTAAAAATTAAAAATATCAATATTAAATGCGAATATCAATATTCATTATTTCAGTGTGCTTTGGTTTCCAAGCGCTACGCACCAGAGGTGGCCAACTTCCTTCAAGGCATAATCCACATGTGCGTCCCCAAGGATAAGAACAAGCCTATCAACATAATTCCACCTTTCAAAGTCATTGGACCCGAGTCCACGCTTTTAATTCATCCAGACATAAGCCCCTCATCAGCGCCTCGTTCTCTCAGGCTAAGCGACACTGCAGAGACTCAATTGGACTCTGCGTTTTGCGTAAGCGCTCTCAAGGTCGCTCTGGACCTCTCTTTGGAGTTCATTGAGGTCTGGAGGGAGCATTCGTCGATCTACGAGGCTTTTGCCCCATTTTTACCCCTAATTCAATCTCTGCCTCGGGAGCGCTATCATGGATCTCTTAAATCATCGCTTGAAGAGCTCACAAAAAAGATAGAGAGCGGGATGTCCAAGGCAAAGAAGGCCATTAAGCAGCCTCCAAAGAAGGTCGAAATGCTTAAGCTGCTTGAGCCAAACGTTGTGGAAGAGTAAGTTTGAACATCCATAGATATCTTATTGGGAAAGTACATATTAGCTTACTAAAAAGGTCATATGTGAATATGTTATACGATTGTATGAATCTATCATTGGTGACGTATAATCTGACGTCACGATAAATAGATGGACACCTCTAAATATCTTGGAGGGAAATATCAATAAACAACATTGGTATCATAGAAATTCCATAAGCATTAAATTTGAATGTTCTATCCCTTTGTATGAAACTATTTATTGTGACGTCACGATACATGGATGATATAGTTTGAACTATTCGACATCCCTTAATTTATTAAAACACAATTAATAATATTATTAATGTTAAAAGGAAAAGACAATAGACAACTAAAAAAAAAATATATATATTGAAAGAAAATGATGTTAAAGAAAAAAAATGGGCAAATAAAAAAAGTAAAATAATTAATAATGTTGAAGTTGACGCATTATAATGTAATTATAATTTTAATTAGTTAAATATTATTTCAATTTTTTTACGTAAGGATTACTGATTGTATTCCCCCTATGTTGATTTTGAGCTTGCTAAAGCCCTCTAAAATCAACTATCACACCATCCTCCATGCCAGCTTCCTCTGACGTTCAAATCAACACGAGTTTATTAAAATTGTACCGGACCCAGTGTTGTGTATACCTACGTCTACTAATGAATTATTACTTAACTACTTAAAATACGTATTACATTTTCACTTCGTATACATAGGTTACAAATTGTATACTCCAAACTCTGGATTAAAACGTCTCATTAGGTAGTTGGGCTTACGAGATAGAATAACAACTCAGATACAGATATGAAGAATTCATCCAGGAAGGTATATATATATATATATATATATACAGTCGGCCCTCGCTACTTCCCCCTTCGACATCTCGCAGTTCTTTTACTACGCGACGACGGCAAAATGTCCCCATATGAACTCAATGGCAAAATATATATCAACATCGCGACCCTCATATATATCGCGGTGGTCGTGTAGTGGATCCGGGCCGTCGCGACTTTGCGAGGGACGACTGTATATATATATATATATATCAAATAAGGTTTCTCCTGTTCATCTTCGATCACGATTTCCTCGAGGAGCATTAAAAAAACGTCTGAAACTGTCAGAATTCTTAGTCCAAACTATAGAGATATAAAGATATAGAGAGGTTATTCCCTTCATCTGTATTTTTGTGTCCAATATAAACAAAGTAATTTGTTCTACGTCATCGTAAGCTGATCATAGAGATATTATCAGCTTACGATGACGTAGAACAAATTACTTTGTTTATATCTGACACGAAAATACAACTGAACGATGTTTCTCTGCTACTGAAGGGAATAAGCTCTCTATATCTTTATATCTCTATGGTCCAAACCCCTTGCTTAATTATTTGGTTAAGCCTAGAAGCTTCGTTTTCTTAAATGCTACCATTGCCGCTTTAGTGCTATGGCTTTTGAATTGACTTGTGTCGATATCTGTCGATACCTCCAGTCATCTCGAAAGGATATGGCACGATTTTGACGAGAAGGAATAACTATGCGAACACACTCTATAAGGTAGAGAACAAAAGAGGAAGTTGCCATAGAGGATGGTGTTGGTTGTTGATTTTAGAGGGCTTTAGCAAGCTCGGAACCTCTCTTGCAGCGACCATTCTCTACATAGAGGAGAGGGACATTTTCTATACCTACGTTTATGAAGTGAAATATTCTAATTCAGTTCAACAAATAATGATTAAAATCCTTTAAATGAAGATAATAATGAATTTACTCCAAGTACATTGATAAGTTGTACCTTTATGAATATAAAATGTGAAAAAAAAAGACTTATTATTAATATGTTTTTATCAAAAAGTTTTTTCATCAAAATATAGCTTCAATTACTTTAACATATTATATATTTTTTTCTCTTCAGCTACGATCCCTTCCAAAAGAAACGAGTTGGATCCAAGGAGAAGCTCGAGAGTGACAAGTTCCTTCACAAGATCAAACGTGAAATGAAGGGAGCCAAGAAAGACATTCGAGCGGACTCGGCCTTCCTTGCCAAGCAAAAGGCGAAGGAAGCCCGGCTTAAGTATGGCGGGATCCTTTTAATTATATCATGGGATGTCCTAACTCTTTTCTTTTTCATAGGGATGAGGAACGCCAACGAAGACGAGAGAAATATTTTCTGGTCGGGCAATCAAGAAGGGGATTATCGTAGGATTATGAACAGCAAAAGGAAGAAAAAGTAATCCCGCACTCAACGCACGAAATCTTGGAAACATAATGTTATTTAATATGTAATATAAATGTTCTTATTACTATTCTTAATAATATTTTTTTGTTAAAGCGCAAGTTTTTACTATAATTTTTTGGGTGCCAATGTTCGTTCTTTGAAAAATATCAATTAGTTTAATTTGATCATATAAAAAATGACGTCACTTTTATCCAGAATGACTTTCAACTGCACTTCTGTTTGTAAAAAAACGTCCTTACTTTTTTGTGGAGTGACATAAAACCATTGATTGAGCTTCTTTATAAAAAACACTTTTTCTAAAGTTTTCTATTAAAAATATATATTGAACGGACAAACGCCTACAAAAGAAATTACGTTCGTCCGTTCATTTATACTGAATTTTATAAGAAACCGTAAGGACTCAAAGCAAGCCACAAAAACATATAATAAACATGCACAGTAAAATGCTCACTAAGTTTAGCTTGAAGTCCATAGATATTTTTATTAGAATGAATGTATGCGTCATTTGTCAGACATCCATCCTCGCGTCAACCAAATCTCCGCTGCCGCTGGTAAAATCTCACTTCAAAACTTGAAAACCCTGTAACCTGTTTTGTAAGATATATATTAAACGATAATAAGAAAAAATGGCCGAGGAAAATACGGCCAAGGATGAAACGGCCCATGAAAAATGGACCAGGAAGCAATAGAAAAGGAAAAAATGACGCTTGAAAAGAATGGCTCAAATAAATCTTTCCTCCATCTAATAACAAGGAAATCATTGATTTAAAATTGAAAAAAATATCCATTTTGCCATTACTTACTCCATTTTATGAGAAATAGTGTTTGTACAATTTATTTGTATTCCGCTCTCAAAATCTTCCCTACCCATTTCTTCATTTTTCTTTCTTATCATGGGCCATTTCCTCCTAGGTCGTATTTTCCTGGTCCATTTCTTATGGACACCATAATATTCCAATGCATGACACATTTACATATCTTTTATAAGTTATAAACATTTTAATACAAAAACCCTCCTGCAATTTTATTCAATGAATATTATTGTGTAATTCAAAGAGCCGTCTTATAAGGATTATATTTTAATTGAATTACACAATATGATCACACTGTCCTCCATATGTTAGGAAAATATAACTATTTCCTCACAGAGGGCGCTTTAACAATGTATGTACTTTTAACTTACCTCGGTATAGAGCATATAGTTTCATAACATTGCGCTAGTAATAACTGTTAAAACATGGTGAAATAAGGATTATTTTTAGCAAGGAGAATATAAATATTTATATTCTCCTTGATGTTCAATAAGTACAATTTTATTATTGTATTTTTTTATTGCATAAATCCTCATATTATCTGCGCAGGAGGGCGTATTCATATATGTTAGTTTGTAGTAAATATATGATGATTTCACCATTCTTTGCAACATGCGAGATTACCTTTTGAGTGCCTAAAGCATTGCTTATTCAGTGTGTTTTGATCGGCATACATAACTGTATGGAAGGTAGTTGTTCAACATCCATTACGATTGAGGATTGTTATAAGAACATGGCGAACACAGAGGACTCTATCGAGGTCTGTCAGTATTATTTAAAGGGAACCTGTCGATTTGGAGAGGACTGCTTCAACAAACACGAAGGGGAGCCTCTCAAAACACCATCTAAGAAGAAGAGTACATCCTCCTCTCAAGACAGAAATGACGTTTCCACGAAGAATAAGAAGAAAGTCTCTATGAAAACAGCTTCGGATGTTATCAAACGCCTTCAATGGGACTCGGATCTGAATAGTAGTCTCTTTACTTTGGGATATTTGGATAGATTCTTGGGAGTGCTCGAGAAACCCTTTTCGGAGTTTTGCTGGGAGGATTTGGCCTCTGTGGACGACATGGAGGTCTTTGCCATTCCCCGACATCGCATTCAGTACTTTAAATACCGAGGAGAAAAGGTATGGGACAAGGCCTCCCGACTGGACCTTGTTTTTGGCAGTTCGGGTGCTGATCAGAGTGGAGGAGGAGGAGTTCATGCTTTCATGGCAGAGATTGATGATAAACGTGACGCGGAAGTACAGGAAGAAGAGGACCTCACGTCCGATGAAGACTCAGACCTTGACTCAGATGATGATTCCCCATCCTTATTTGTGATCTGGGCAACCGAATGAAAGAGGTTAAGATCCAAGAGGAAGATAGAAGCACACATTTCATCGCCGTTCACATCAAAGCCCCTGAGATTATATCAAGGATTAAAGAGGTTCAAAACGCGGTTATTAGGGAGGAAGATATCCTTCGAGACTGCTGTATGGACTCAAAACTCCTACACATGACCCTCGAAATGCTTCGATTGGATGGCCCTACCGGGGAAAGGGAGGCCATTCAACGGCTAGAGGAAGTAAAAGAGTCTCTCCTTGATCTGCCTAAACTAAGGATCAATTTAAGGGGCATCGATACATTTGGTCAGAGGGTTCTTTATTCCAAGGTTCATCCGGAACATCCCATTCAATTTGATATGTTCCGAAGCCTTCTTCTCTCTGCTCTTCTCCGGCAACAGGGAGCTGTCAAGTCAACCAATAAGTTTGAATATGTTCCTCATGTCACCATGACCAAGGTCTCTCGACCCATTGCTCGCCTGCGACACTCCAAATACTTGCCCGGAAGTTATTACTCGGACTACGTGGATAGGGATTTTGGAACCTTCATCATTGATAATGTTAAACTCTGCGTCATTGATGATGACAGAGGCCATGATGGATTCTATCAAACACTCTATAAAATTGACTTATAAAAATATTTCTATGAATATGTATCTTCATATATTTATATTTATATTATGAAAATAATTGAATAATTTAAAAACATAATTTCATAATTATATTTATGTATAATTTTAAAAACAATGACTAAGTATACATCTAAAAATGATTAGCCAATATAAACACTTGATTTCGTGGGGCACTGATGTTTAGATTCATGCAACAAGTTAATTTTGAGAGCGCAGGTTCGCAACTTCCGGAGTGGGTAAGGTCTAATTCATTGAAAATATCCTTAGTTCGGTACAACGGAATTCAATCCGATATCGTCCATCTCCATCCTCGTTCGGAGAGACTTGCAGATAAGGTGAATTAGGGATTCATCTTCTTCTCTAAAAAGTCGGCAAAATTTCAATACATGACAAAACTTGCTAAGAAGTACCGATCCTAGCTGTAAGTTAAAAAAATAAATATTATTAGAGTCCCAATTCTGAAATTCGATTATAAAAGGTTTTATAATACAAAAGGCCCTGGAAATGTTTATAATATATTTTGGAAAATCAATTGGGAGCAACAAAATTTAACATTTTAGTTCTAAAGGATAAAAATGTAACGTACATTAAAACAAAAATTAAAATAAGGTTTGAAACAATGCCCTTGTCAATATAAAAAGTAATTCTTCAACATTTTCATTTTGTGTAATTAAATTGAATGTGGGTGTATTTATAAAACTTTTTGTGACCTTATAAACTCTCGAAATCTAGTTATAGATTAAATCTAAGATACAAAAACTTGACAATATAGAATTACTGATGATAACCCTTATAGCAATGTGTGAACGGATAGGATAAACTGATATCCGGTAATATATAGATATCTTGGATGCATATGATTTGACCTGTTTTAGTCCTGACTTCATTGTTAAAATGTTTCCCTAAAAATCCCAATTGCCTTCGGATCTGGATGGCAGTATGGTTTGATCAAATTCTACCCCAAAGTTTCTGCTTAATATTTATCAATGTTAAAATGAATGATTAAATCGTAATAAGCTTTTAAACATAAATGACTTTTTGATTGAACTTTTACATTTGTATATATAGCCCTCATTTGCTTTTCTTTTAGATGTTCTGTACCCGTTGTTATTAATCTTTAATATGTGCTAGAAGGCTTATCAAGCGAGGAGTAATCTTAAACTAAAATGCTTAATGATATCAAACTACGTAATTCCTATTCTTCTACTTTTTATATATATGTACATACATTAGGGTTGTTCTTATTTTTCAAATGTTTGAAATGTTAGCAACAAAGTGGATTTTCTGTTTCTTGGTGATAAAAGAAGACGACATACAAAGTTTGAGCAAAATTGGTCAACATTACGAGGTCGCGCAACGAGGTCAAGTTTTAAAAATTTAGTAAAAATAAAGTTTTTCGCAAATTTCTTCAAAATGGTGGACGTTACAGACTTCAAAAATAATTATTAATTTAAAGGAAATCTAATTTACTACCAGACGTATATTTGATGTTTTTTAATAAAACAAAGTTTTCAGTAAAAACAAAGAAAAAAATGGAGTGTGTATTGTTAGCATATTTCATAGCTTTTTTGTATCAATTAACTTCACTCGCCTGTAAAAGATGACTTGTTCGCTTCAGAGTAAAATAGTACTTTTAAGCTTAGTAAACCTTTAGATGATAAATCCAAAAATGACCTTGGTTGCATTCTATCAATTCAGAATTCAGTACAATCTGAGTTTACGTTATATGATTCAGAGCCTGTATTGGCCTATAAGAAATCGATTAGGAAAAAATAAAAAATAATGTGTTTCTTAGATTTGCGTCAAGGTATCCTCTCAAAATTTTACTTTGTCTTTGACGCATTTATAATCCATTATATGCGTCATTTTGTACGCGAGATAGGCTTTTTTTAATGTACATATAACTCTCTACTTATTAAATTGACGTGATTTAGTATACCAAAATATTAAAGCTGGTTAACCAAGCTTTCATTTGATATGTTTGGTGTTCTAAAAATCGCTATACTTTAAGAGATATAAGCAAATACGTACTCTCCCCCAAAAATTGATCTTTTGATATGAGAATATACGATTACCATTTGGTAACGGCAGTTAGTGTAACCTGGATAGCAAGAAAAAAAGAAGGGAGAGAAGTGATGCAAAATACTCCCTCCCTTCTCTTTCTCACGTCGGTATCTCGTGGGACACTGAAAGCAGACACAGACGACGCTCAAAGCAGAGTATTTCTTTAACTGAAAGTCCTGACGTGATACAGCAAAACGGTTATGATTTTTGAAATCAGCGTACCCAAATTAGTCTAAGGGTTCTTTATTCCAAGGTTCATCCGGAACATCCCATTCAATTTGATATGTTCCGAAGCCTTCTTCTCTCTGCTCTTCTCCGGCAACAGGGAGCTGTCAAGTCAACCAATAAGTTTGAATATGTTCCTCATGTCACCATGACCAAGGTCTCTCGACCCATTGCTCGCCTGCGACACTCCAAATACTTGCCCGGAAGTTATTACTCGGACTACGTGGATAGGGATTTGGAACCTTCATCATTGATAATGTTAACTCTGCGTCATTGATGATGACAGAGGCCATGATGGATTCTATCAAACACTCTATAAAATTGACTTATAAAAATATTTCTATGAATATGTATCTTCATATATTATAATTTATATTATGAAAATAATTGAATAATTTAAAAACATAATTTCATAATTATATTTATGTATAATTTTAAAAACAATGACTAAGTATACATCTAAAAATGATTAGCCAATATAAACACTTGATTTCGTGGGGCACTGATGTTTAGATTCATGCAACAAGTTAATTTTGAGAGCGCAGGTTCGCAACTTCCGGAGTGGGTAAGGTCTAATTCATTGAAAATATCCTTAGTTCGGTACAACGGAATTCAATCCGATATCGTCCATCTCCATCCTCGTTCGGAGAGACTTGCAGATAAGGTGAATTAGGGATTCATCTTCTTCTCTAAAAAGTCGGCAAAATTTCAATACATGACAAAACTTGCTAAGAAGTACCGATCCTAGCTGTAAGTTAAAAAAATAAATATTATTAGAGTCCCAATTCTGAAATTCGATTATAAAGGTTTTATAATACAAAAGGCCCTGGAAATGTTTATAATATATTTGGAAAATCAATTGGGAGCAACAAAATTTAACATTTTAGTTCTAAAGGATAAAAATGTAACGTACATTAAAACAAAAATTAAAATAAGGTTTGAAACAATGCCCTTGTCAATATAAAAAGTAATTCTTCAACATTTTCATTTTGTGTAATTAAATTGAATGTGGGTGTATTTATAAAACTTTTTGTGACCTTATAAACTCTCGAAATCTAGTTATAGATTAAATCTAAGATACAAAAAACTTGACAATATAGAATTACTGATGATAACCCTTATAGCAATGTGTGAACGGATAGGATAAACTGATATCCGGTAATATATAGATATCTTGGATGCATATGATTTGACCTGTTTTAGTCCTGACTTCATTGTTAAAATGTTTCCCTAAAAATCCCAATTGCCTTCGGATCTGGATGGCAGTATGGTTTGATCAAATTCTACCCCAAAGTTTCTGCTTAATATTTATCAATGTTAAAATGAATGATTAAATCGTAATAAGCTTTTAAACATAAATGACTTTTTGATTGAACTTTTACATTTGTATATATAGCCCTCATTTGCTTTTCTTTTAGATGTTCTGTACCCGTTGTTATTAATCTTTAATATGTGCTAGAAGGCTTATCAAGCGAGGAGTAATCTTAAACTAAAATGCTTAATGATATCAAACTACGTAATTCCTATTCTTCTACTTTTTATATATATGTACATACATTAGGGTTGTTCTTATTTTTCAAATGTTTGAAATGTTAGCAACAAAGTGGATTTTCTGTTTCTTGGTGATAAAAGAAGACGACATACAAAGTTTGAACAAAATCGGTCAACATTACGAGGTCGCGCAACGAGGTCAAAGTTTTAAAAATTTAGTAAAAATATAGTTTTTCGCAAATTTCTTCAAAATGGTGGACGTTACAGACTTCAATAATAATTATTAATTTAAAGGAAATCTAATTTACTACCAGACGTATGTTTGATGTTTTTTAATAAAACAAAGTTTTCAGTAAAAACAAAGAAAAAAATGGAGTGTGTATTGTTAGCATATTTCATAGCTTTTTTGTATCAATTAACTTCACTCGCCTGTAGAAGATGACTTGTTCGCTTCAGAGTAAAATAGTACTTTTAAGTTTAGTAAACCTTTAGATGATAAATCCAAAAATGACCTTGGTTGCATTCTATCAATTCAGAATTCAGTACAATCTGAGTTTACATCATATGATTCAGAGCCTGTATTGACCTATAAGAAATCGATTATGAAAAAATAAAAAATAATGTGTTTCTTAGATTTGCGTCAAGGTATCCTCTCAAAATTTTACTTTGTCTCTGACGCATTTATAATCCATTATATGCGTCATTTTGTACGCGAGATAGGCTTTTTTTAATGTACATATAACTCTCTACTTATTAAATTGACATGATTTAGTATACCAAAATATTAAAGCTGGTTAACCAAGCTTTCATTTGATATGTTTGGTGTTCTAAAAATCGCTATACTTTAAGAGATATAAGCAAATACGTACTCTCCCCCAAAAATTGATCTTTTGATATGAGAATATACGATTACCATTTGGTAACGGCAGTTAGTGTAACCTGGATAGCAAGAAAAAAAGAAGGGAGAGAAGTGATGCAAAATACTCCCTCCCTTCTCTTTCTCACGTCGGTATCTCGTGGGACACTGAAAGCAGACACAGACGACGCTCAAAGCAGAGTATTTCTTTAACTGAAAGTCCTGACGTGATACAGCAAAACGGTTATGATTTTTGAAATCAGCGTACCCAAATTAGTCTAAATCATTTTTCACATCTCCAGTAAAAAAATAATTTGAAATTTGTTATTCAGTGTAATCAACATACTTTTCATTATTATTGACAATCATACAGATGTAAAGATAAAGAGAGCTTATTCCCTCCAATAGCAGAGAAACATCGTTCAGCTGTATTCGGGACACAATGACGTATTTCTCTGAATAATCCAATAAGCTCTTTATGTCTTAATATCTCTATGTAAACAACATAATGTGTTTTATTCATAAAGAAACCCCACCACAAAAAGACACTATAAAAACTTTTCTATTATTTACAAGATCCAAATAGATGTACTTCACAAGGTATCAATATAAGTATGTAGAGCGAAGAATTCGTGACTTATCTAAGTCAATCAATTAATGTCAATTCCTTTTGTTTTAATAATAGTCATAGTATTATTTTCTTCTTTTTGCAAGTCCCAAGGCAAAATCCTCATGCAGATCTATGCAAAAATCGTTCACCCAAAGCCCAATGCTTGAATAAACAAATAATTTATGAAACATGGATTGAAGCATAAACACATGCTTAAAAATGGGCCAGGCAAAATATCATCACTATTTTACAAAAGGAATCAACAAAGGCTCATATTTTAACTCCATATATGCAAAGTTATTTTAGCAAGAAGAAAAAATAATAAATACAAAAGGCTCTCATGATAATTATGAACATAAAATGGGCTACCATTATAACTTTTAGTCATATATATACCTATATATATATATATATATATATTACGAGGTCGCGCAAAGAGGTCAAAGTTTTAAAAATTTAGTGAAAATATAGTTTTCCGCAAATTTCTTCAAAATGGTGGACGTTACAGACTTCAATAATAATTATTAATTTAAAGGAAATGTAATTTACTACCAGACGTATGTTGGATGTTTTTTTAATAAAACAAAGTTTTCAGTAAAAACAAAGAAGAAGAGAGGGCCAATATTGAGGAAAATACACGCAGGGAAGAAGAGGAGGATATCGATTTAGAGGACGAGCCAATAGAGAATGCGGACAAGGTTCAAACTCCAACTTATCTTGAGGATTCTATGCGGTCCACAACTGAGAGTCAATCGTGTGTGTGGGCCATAACTGGGCATATTGGGCCACAATTGATCCTCAGAGCAACCCATAGCTTTTAGGTGATGCATAAAATAGCCAGTATTCTCTGCCGGGTAATTTTTGACCCGTAACACCACAGATGTAACTTTTTTTTTGGAGACCTTTATAATTTACTAAAATGGTGAAAAATGATATTTCTGCATTCAATCGGGTGTGTCTGAGGATTAGATGAAGCCTCATTCCAGAGCAAAAAAGCAAATGGTAATTTTTACACATTCAAACTAGAAAACGGGTCAATTTTGACCCTAACACAATAGAAGGGTTAATACAAAAACCCTCCTGCAATTTTATTCAATGAATATTTATTGTGTAATTCAAAGAGCCGTATTATAAGGATTATATTTTAATTGAATTACACAATATGACCACACTGTCCTCCATATGTTAGGAAAATATAACTATTTCCTCACAAGAGGGCGCTTTAACAATGTATGTACTTTTAACTTACCTCGGTATAGAGCATATAGTTTCATAACATTGCGCTAGTAATAACTGTTAAAACATGGTGAAATAAGGATTATTTTTAGCAAGGAGAATATAAATATTTATATTTTCCTTGATGTTCAATAAGTACAATTTTATTATTGTATTTTTTTGTTGCATAAATCCTCATATTATCTGCGCAGGAGGGCGTATTTCATATATGTTAGTTTGTAGTAAATATATGATGATTTCACCATTCTTTGCAACATGCGAGATTACCTTTTGAGTGCCTAAAGCATTGCTTATTCAGTGTGTTTTGATCGGCATACATAACTGTATGGAAGGTAGTTGTTCAACATCCATTACGATTGAGGATTGTTATAAGAACATGGCGAACACAGAGGACTCTATCGAGGTCTGTCAGTATTATTTAAAGGGAACCTGTCGATTTGGAGAGGACTGCTTCAACAAACACGAAGGGGAGCCTCTCAAAACACCATCTAAGAAGAAGAGTACATCCTCCTCTCAAGACAGAAATGACGTTTCCACGAAGAATAAGAAGAAAGTCTCTATGAAAACAGCTTCGGATGTTATCAAACGCCTTCAATGGGACTCGGATCTGAATAGTAGTCTCTTTACTTTGGGATATTTGGATAGATTCTTGGGAGTGCTCGAGAAACCCTTTTCGGAGTTTTGCTGGGAGGATTTGGCCTCTGTGGACGACATGGAGGTCTTTGCCATTCCCCGACATCGCATTCAGTACTTTAAATACCGAGGAGAAAGGTATGGGACAAGGCCTCCCGACTGGACCTTGTTTTTGGCAGTTCGGGTGCTGATCAGAGTGGAGGAGGAGGAGTTCATGCTTTCATGGCAGAGATTGATGATAAACGTGACGCGGAAGTACAGGAAGAAGAGGACCTCACGTCCGATGAAGACTCAGACCTTGACTCAGATGATGATTCCCCCATCCTTATTTGTGATCTGGGCAACCGAATGAAAGAGGTTAAGATCCAAGAGGAAGATAGAAGCACACATTTCATCGCCGTTCACATCAAAGCCCCTGAGATTATATCAAGGATTAAAGAGGTTCAAAACGCGGTTATTAGGGAGGAAGATATCCTTCGAGACTGCTGTATGGACTCAAAACTCCTACACATGACCCTCGAAATGCTTCGATTGGATGGCCCTACCGGGGAAAGGGAGGCCATTCAACGGCTAGAGGAAGTAAAAGAGTCTCTCCTTGATCTGCCTAAACTAAGGATCAATTTAAGGGGCATCGATACATTTGGTCAGAGGGTTCTTTATTCCAAGGTTCATCCGGAACATCCCATTCAATTTGATATGTTCCGAAGCCTTCTTCTCTCTGCTCTTCTCCGGCAACAGGGAGCTGTCAAGTCAACCAATAAGTTTGAATATGTTCCTCATGTCACCATGACCAAGGTCTCTCGACCCATTGCTCGCCTGCGACACTCCAAATACTTGCCCGGAAGTTATTACTCGGACTACGTGGATAGGGATTTTGGAACCTTCATCATTGATAATGTTAAACTCTGCGTCATTGATGATGACAGAGGCCATGATGGATTCTATCAAACACTCTATAAAATTGACTTATAAAAATATTTCTATGAATATGTATCTTCATATATTTATAATTTATATTATGAAAATAATTGAATAATTTAAAAACATAATTTCATAATTATATTTATGTATAATTTAAAAACAATGACTAAGTATACATCTAAAAATGATTAGCCAATATAAACACTTGATTTCGTGGGGCACTGATGTTTAGATTCATGCAACAAGTTAATTTTGAGAGCGCAGGTTCGCAACTTCCGGAGTGGGTAAGGTCTAATTCATTGAAAATATCCTTAGTTCGGTACAACGGAATTCAATCCGATATCGTCCATCTCCATCCTCGTTCGGAGAGACTTGCAGATAAGGTGAATTAGGGATTCATCTTCTTCTCTAAAAAGTCGGCAAAATTTCAATACATGACAAAACTTGCTAAGAAGTACCGATCCTAGCTGTAAGTTAAAAAAATAAATATTATTAGAGTCCCAATTCTGAAATTCGATTATAAAAGGTTTATAATACAAAAGGCCCTGAAATTTAACATTTTAGTTCTAAAGGATAAAAATGTAACGTACATTAAAACAAAAATTAAAATAAGGTTTGAAACAATGCCCTTGTCAATATAAAAGTATTCTTCAACATTTTCATTTTGTGTAATTAAATTGAATGTGGGTGTATTTATAAAACTTTTTGTGACCTTATAAACTCTCGAAATCTAGTTATAGATTAAATCTAAGATACAAAAACTTGACAATATAGAATTACTGATGATAACCCTTATAGCAATGTGTGAACGGATAGGATAAACTGATATCCGGTAATATATAGATATCTTGGATGCATATGATTTGACCTGTTTTAGTCCTGACTTCATTGTTAAAATGTTTCCCTAAAAATCCCAATTGCCTTCGGATCTGGATGGCAGTATGGTTTGATCAAATTCTACCCCAAAGTTTCTGCTTAATATTTATCAATGTTAAAATGAATGATTAAATCGTAATAAGCTTTTAAACATAAATGACTTTTTGATTGAACTTTTACATTTGTATATATAGCCCTCATTTGCTTTTCTTTTAGATGTTCTGTACCCGTTGTTATTAATCTTTAATATGTGCTAGAAGGCTTATCAAGCGAGGAGTAATCTTAAACTAAAATGCTTAATGATATCAAACTACGTAATTCCTATTCTTCTACTTTTTATATATATGTACATACATTAGGGTTGTTCTTATTTTTCAAATGTTTGAAATGTTAGCAACAAAGTGGATTTTCTGTTTCTTGGTGATAAAAGAAGACGACATACAAAGTTTGAGCAAAATTGGTCAACATTACGAGGTCGCGCAACGAGGTCAAGTTTTAAAAATTTAGTAAAAATAGTTTTTCGCAAATTTCTTCAAAATGGTGGACGTTACAGACTTCAAAAATAATTATTAATTAAAGGAAATCTAATTTACTACCAGACGTATGTTTGATGTTTTTTAATAAAACAAAGTTTTCAGTAAAAACAAAGAAAAAAATGGAGTGTGTATTGTTAGCATATTTCATAGCTTTTTTGTATCAATTAACTTCACTCGCCTGTAAAAGATGACTTGTTCGCTTCAGAGTAAAATAGTACTTTTAAGCTTAGTAAACCTTTAGATGATAAATCCAAAAATGACCTTGGTTGCATTCTATCAATTCAGAATTCAGTACAATCTGAGTTTACGTTATATGATTCAGAGCCTGTATTGGCCTATAAGAAATCGATTAGGAAAAAAATAAAAAATAATGTGTTTCTTAGATTTGCGTCAAGGTATCCTCTCAAAATTTTACTTTGTCTTTGACGCATTTATAATCCATTATATGCGTCATTTTGTACGCGAGATAGGTTTTTTTAATGTACATATAACTCTCTACTTATTAAATTGACGTGATTTAGTATACCAAAATATTAAAGCTGGTTAACCAAGCTTTCATTTGATATGTTTGGTGTTCTAAAAATCGCTATACTTTAAGAGATATAAGCAAATACGCACGTACTCTCCCCCAAAAATTGATCTTTTGATATGAGAATATACGATTACCATATGGTAACTGCTGTCAGTGTTACCTGGATAGAAAAGAAAGAGAAGGGAGAGAGTATTTTGCCTCACTTCTCTCTCCTTCTTTTTTTCTTCCTATCCTGCTAACAGTAACTGCAGTTACAGAAATATTCCCAGTGCCTAGAAGTCAGGATTTCAATGAAATTTACAAAAGTTCATTTATTATTTTATTACATCATGAATGCTTCAAATTATAGAAATTGCCCAAAAAACGCCATTAAAATGTAATTAATAATTCTTTAGGCATTTGGCTTGGCGTTGTGCTCCTCTGTGTCAGTTTCACGATGCAGGAACCAACATAAGTCGCCCATCATATTCGGGTTGTGCCGCCTTGGTTACGTGTCTCTATGAGTGAAATCTCTTGGTGGAATCGCTCGCCATGCTCGTCCGAGACAGCTCCCAAGTTGTCAGGGAAGAAGTTCAGGTGCTGGTGTAGGAAATGGATTTTCAGGGACATCCTGGACCCAAGTTCCCGAAGGACTCCAGCAGCTGCTGCACTATTTCTTCATAGTTGTCCGCGCGCTCGTTCCCCAAGAACTTGTATGTCATAGCTTTAAAGCTCCTCCACGCTGCCAACTCTTGGGGTTAGAGTTATCGTTATTTCATGGTATGAGTTTTTGGTTTATGAAATTACGAGCAAACGTAATCTTTTATGTTTTAGAAGTATTTTTGTTTCGCTCTTGAATTTAAGAAATTTGCTTAGGTATTATATAAAGTTATATATTAAATATAATATATATCAGGCTTGTGAGCGTTTAGCGTTCCGTTCAGCGTTCAAAAAAAATTAGCGTTCCGTTCAATGTTTTTGCGTTTTTTTATTTTAGAAAATAATTTCCAAAAAAGTACTGCGTAGTGATGACTTTTTTTTTTAGAAAAGAATTTCCAAAAAAGTACTGCGTAGTGATGAGTTTTTTTTTTTAGAAAAGAATTTCCAAAAAGTACTGCGTAGTGATGACGTTTTTTTTTAGAAAAGAATTTCCAAAAATACTGCGTAGTGATGACGTTTTTCCCCCAAAAAGTCCTAGAAATGTTGGAAAAATTGAACGCTGAACGCAAAACTTTTTTTTTTGCGTTCAGCGTTCAACAAAAGTTGCGTTCCGTTCATTGAACGTGCGTTCAGCTGAACGCCGTTCATATATATATATATATATATATATATATATATATATATATATATATATATATATATATATATAATATATATATATATATAGGGCTGTTCTTATTTTTCAAATGTTTGAAATGTTAGCTACATTTTGGATTTTCTGTTCTTGGTGATAAAGAAGACGACATACAAAGTTTGAACAAAATTGGTCACATCTACGAGGTCGCGCAACGAGGTAAAAGTTTTAAAATTTAGTAAAATATAGTTTTCCGCAAATTCTTCAAAATGGTGGACGTTACAGACTTCAATAATAATTATTAATTTAAAGGAAATGTAATTTACTACCAGACGTATATTTGATGTTTTTTTAATAAAACAAAGTTTTCAGTAAAAACAAAGCAAGAAGGGAGTGTGTATTGTTAGCTTATTTCATGGCTTTTTTGTATCAATTAACTTCACTCGCCTGTAGAAGATGACTTGTTCGCTTCAGAGTAAAATAGTACTTTTAAGTTTATTAAAGCTTAGATGAGAAATCCAAAAATGACCTTGGTTTGCATTCTATCAATTCAGATTCAGTACAATCTGAGTTTACATCATATGATTCAGAGCCTGTATTGACCTATAATAAATCGATTATGAAAAAAATAAATCATAATGTATTTCTTAGATGTGCGTCAAGTATCCTCTCAAAATTTACTTTGTCTCTGACGCATACATAATCCATTATATGCGTCATTTTGTACGCGAGATAGGTTTTTTTTTAATGTATATATAACTCTCTACTTATTAAATTGATATGATTTAGTATACCAAAATATTTAAAGCTGGTTAACCAAGTTTCATTTGATATATTTTGTGTTCTAAAAATCGCTATACTTTAAGAGATAAGCAATAACGTACTCTCCCCCAAAAATTGATCTTTTGATATGAGAATATACGATTACCATTTGGTAACGGCAGTTAGTGTAACCTGGATAGCAAGAAAAAGAAGGGAGAGAAGTGAGGCAAAATACTCCCTCCCTTCTCTTTCTCACGTCGGTATCTCGTGGGACACTGAAAGCAGACACAGACGACGCTCAAAGCAGAGTATTTCTGTAACTGAAAGTCCTGACGTGATACAGCAAAACGGTTATGATTTTTGAAATCAGCGTACCCAAATTAGTCTTAATCATTTTTCACACTCCAGTAAAAAAAATAATTTGAAATTGTGTTATTCAGTGTAATCAATAATCAACATACTTTTCATTATTATTGACAATCATAGAGATATAAAGATAAAGAGAGCTTATTCCCTCCAATAGCAGAGAAACATCGTTCAGCTGTATTCGGGACACAATGACGTATTTCTCTGAATAATCCAATAACTCTTATGTCTTAATATCTCTATGTACTACATAATGTGTTTTATTCATAAAGAAACCCCACCACAAAAAGACACTATAAAAACTTTTCTATTATTTACAAGATCAAAGAGATGTACTTCACAGGTATCAATAAGTATATAGAGCGAAGAATCGTGGACTTATCTAAGTCAATCAATTATGTCAATTCCTTTTTTTTTAATAATAGTCATAGTATTATTTTTTTCTTTTTGCAAGTCCCAAGGCAAAATGCCTCATGCATATCTATGCAAAAATCGTTCACCCAAGCCCATGCTTGAATAAACAAATAATTTATGAAACATGGATTGAAGCATAAACACATGCTTAAAAATGGGCCAGGCAAAATCATCACTATTTACAAAGGAATCAACAAAGGCTCATATTGTAGCTTCATATATGCAAAGTTATTTGCAAGAAGAAAAATAAATAAATACAAAAGGCTCTCATGATAATTTAGAAACATAAAATGGGCTACCATTATACTTTTAGTCATATATATACCTATATATTATATATATTACGAGGTCGCGCAAAGAGGTCAAAGTTTTAAAAAGTTAGTGAAAATAGTTTTCGCAAATTTCTTCAAAATGGGGACGTTACAGACTTCAATAATAATTATGAAATTTAAAGGAAATGTAATTTACTACCAGACGTATGTTGATGGTTTTTCAATAAAAAGTTTTCAGTAAAACAAAGAAGAAGAGAGGGCCAATATTAGGAAAATACACGCAGGGAAGAAGAGGAGGATATCGATTTAGAGGACGAGCCAATAGAGAATGCAGACAAGGTTCAAACTCCAACTTATCTTGAGGATTCTATGCGGTCCACAACTGAGAGTCAATCGAACGATGACCCGACTACAGGAGGGGATTGGTTGAGATTGAGGGAGGACTGGACAAAGTCCTTAGACGAAGACCTCAAAATAACGATAAACTCAAGAGTCTTCAAGGATTGGAAAGCAAGCCATCCAGCAAAAGATTCACCAGCCCAGACCACTTGGACACTAAACGCAATAGAGAGCTTAACAAAGAAGAACTTCGAAATGGTAATATCAGCCAAGTACCTAGCCAAGGTCAACTTACCACACCAGAATCCAACTTGGGTATGGATGTGGACCCAAATAAAAAGGGGTCGTATATCTAATGTTTTTATCAAATCTATATGTTTTTGCGGGGTTTTTGTTTGTGTGTTTTTTACTTGAATATTTTATGGTTAACTTTAAACTCATTTACAAACAAGTTCACGGGCCCGGTTTTGCTTTTGTTTTATGTGTACAGGTTTGTGCGCATATTGATATATATAATTTTTAGCAAATGTAATTTTAATCCCTCTAATTCAAATAATTTTAATTCCCCTGATTTAAAAAAAATGCTTCATAATCAAATCATTTATTCTCCGCAGATCAAGTCTTTTGATTCGCGAACACCTGATTCCCTTTAATTTAGAATGATTTTGATTCGAATCTAAAATAATGTCTGCGAATGTTAACTCTGTTCTTGAGGAAGAAAAGGAAAAGGTTGTTTAAAGATCTTTTATCGTTCAACCCTGACATACTGTCAATTTGTGACACACGTCTGAGAAAAGTTAGTTCAAAGAATTTTTTCAAATGAATATTCAATTTTCTGTTCCTGCAGTAAACAAACTTGCAAACCATCCCTCTAGGAGAGAATTGTATTTTTTTATAACAAAAAATTACGATCAGATTTTAGGCAGGGAGTGTGGCAACTAGTCTACTCTTAAAATACCTGTGCGCTTGGTAGAAGCACTAAAAATTTATCAGTCGAAGGACCCGAACCGTGGCAATCCTTGCGTTCTTTCAATCTATTGAGTCAAATGTTATAAGCACA
>CP045899.1:23886685-23938796 GCA_013387185.1 Caligus rogercresseyi | reverse complement strand
CTAGACTAAATTGTTTCATCACACAGTGTGACAGCCATTTTAGGTTAATTTAACATCATCCATACTCTTACCTCCTCTCACAAGCGAGAAGAATCCTTGGAGAGTAGACTGTAAGTAGCTGCATAAGGAGAAGAATATCGAAAAAACTGTTCCTCCTCCATTCCTTTTTGTATATCCGCTTCCCCCGGCTGTGTGAGTATACATGCGGAGTATCTCGATATCCGCGCTTACAAGATCTTGCACTCATCCTTGTTCAAGAACGTTGAGAGATGCGCGGTTTGTCGATAGAACTCTAATATTACTCCACGATGCTGGAGTAATTGTGATACACATTGAGAAGCTCCACCATTTGCCCAAGGACTGCTGGAGGAAGAGAAAGATTTGCTGGGCAGTGGAGATGGAGCTACCATTCACAACCCCTGAAAAAAAAATGAAAAAAAGTTTAAATATATGTCATAATTAGAGTTGTTAAATATACTGTATCAGGATAAAAAAATTGAGTGAGAGGAAAAAACCACCGATCTAAATATACTGGACACACATAGGCTTTTGAAAAGAAGGTAAGAAAAGTATTCGACTCAGCAACTGATGGGATACATCTCATGTGGATTTTTTATTATATATCCTAAAGTCAAAGGATTGTAGTCTCTCTTGAGCTGTCACAGTCTAAATAAAAGATCTTATGGAATGGAAAAAAGGCGAAATGACATCGGTGACATCGTCGTTTTAATGGATTACTTTTTTTTGAAAACATAGCATAAAGTGACGACATCACTGGATTTTTATAGGATTTATAGAGTATATTCTCGGTAGTACTGTTTTGATCGATTTGACATTTTAGCTTTAACGTTATCTTTAAGGATATTTAATTTTTCTTCTTTTTTAATTATCCATTCATGGTTAGGTCGGGTAGAAAAAACATAACGGGGAACTGCATAAAAATATATTTCATCACTTTAATAAACATAAAAATGGTCAAGTCCAAATAATCTTTTGTTTCTTCAATTTCTCCGACTTACCTATGAAAGACTCAATAATACTGACAATAGATAGCCGAACTTGATCCTCGTGGCAGACTTTTTTGAAATCCGCTCTGCAGAGAAGGGCGTTGAACCGTTCCTCAAGGGATTAAGAACCTTGGACAATAAACGTTTCGCGAGGATTGATCCTCGCAGGTAGAGCCGATTTGAACGAGGGCTTTCATTAGCCCCCGCTTTGCCCCGGGAGGAAGGTTCAAGGAGCCGGCCTCAAGTTGGATGAGGGAAACGAGAGATGGGCATTTAAGGACTTGGCGTGCTCTGAAGAGAATGAGAGATGGCATTTAATACTTGTTTATTATGAGACAAAATAATATCTAATGTATATTAATCAAATCTTAATCCTACACTGTTAATCCAGGCTTGTGAGCGATCAGGGAAAAAATAGCGATCGATCAAAAATAGCGATCAGAAATTCTTTGCGATATAGCGGTATCCGATCAGGGATTTTCCGATCAGCCATCCGATCAATTTAATTGCGATCAACAAAAATTGCCTAGTCATACTAATTCTAAGTAAAAATTTAAATGTATATACAGTCAAACCTTATAAGTATTAATCTTATATGACAATGGAATGATTGTCTCCCATAGCCTTTGAGCTCAAAATAACGACTTCTACTAGGTCTGTATATTTTAGGACAAAAAATCAGAATTATTTTTTCTCATAGCCTATGAGCTCCAACACTCTGGCTTCACAATTGGCATATACTGCATACTTTAAGACAGGAGATGCCAGAATAAGTGTTTCCCATAGCCTATGAGCTCCAAAACAATGACTTCTACATAATCGCTGTCTGTATATTTAGGACAAAAAATATATCAGGATAGCACACACTGGCTTTTTTCATTAGTATTAGTCTGTATTTTCTGTTTTCTAAACAAATACTAGTTGTTGGAATGGATTTTGGTCAATGTGACAAATAGTTATGTTTAAGAAATGTAGGGGTTGTCTCAAAAATCCTTATTAGTAACATTTTTATTTTTAGTTATTTTATACAAATTGATCGGATCGCTATTTTATAGTGATTTTTCTTAAAATACAATATATAAAGATCAGGACCTTTTGCGATACTCTGATCAGCGATCAAATATCGCTATATCGCTATTGATCGCCGATCAGAAAAAACTCCGATCAACAAGCCTGGTTAAATCAGATTGGTGCGAAAGAAATACAATATTAAACAACATTTCCTGAAAAATGCTTTCAATAAATAATAAAAATTGAAGAACTGAATTAAACTAAAAAAAAAAAGAGCTTATTACAAGTGTAGGCTAAAAAAGTTGGATAATAATAATTATTTATACCTACACCTGTAGAATGAGGAGTCCTTCCCTTTTTTAAATCAAATTACATTTTAATAAATATATAATCTCAAAATGAGCTCTTTCAATTAATCTTAAACCTGGATGCTACAATGAGTAAAATAAAATATTAAAGGAACAGTGGCATCAATTAATACTACAATGGCATCACTGTATATTATTCACTCTTGTATATTTACGCCCTAAGTACCATGTTTTAATACGATTTTGAGCAAGTTCATGGATAGTTATCAGCAGGAAACGACCGGGACACTTTTTTCGCCGGGACCCGGGCCGGGACTTGAATTTTTCAAGCCGGGCCGGGACTTCAGTATATTTTCGTTCCTTCGTCATTCTAAAAATGACGTTTTTAGAAAAGAAATTCCAAAAAAACATTTTAGACGCCAGGCCGTGACGTTCAAAAACAGCCGGGTACCCGGTCGTTTCCTGGTTATCAGTTCTAAATGTCATTCCATGATTGCCAACTCACTTTTCCTTTTCATCCACAAGACTGGATAGGAGCTCAATGGTTTCCTCCACAACTTTGGGCTCCGAGTATAGCCCAGTGAGATTAGATAGTATTTCTCCAGAAGAAAGTTCATTGTCCATGCAGCCCCTTCGGAGTTTTGACCAAAGGCGGATATAATAGACATGCTGATCTCACTATAAAATGTCTCCTGGAGAACGACATAAGTAAGGGAGATCCTTTGTAGGGCCCACATGATGGATGAGCTGACCTCGGGACTGAGGAGGGAAGAGAGGCCGGCCTCTACGGCACGCTTCTCCACCTCCGCGTACTTGAAGATCCCTGATATGATTCGGATGACAGGATCAGTGGACTGGTATCCGGGGACGTCGCTCACGGGCTGTCCCGGGGAGGCGAGGACGCGCATGGAGGTCTCCACATTCACTTCCTTGGACTTGGAGAGGCTGTACTGCATGATCTCCATGGGAATTATGGCGGTTTCTCCGCCGTCATAATAGGCCAGAACGTTGCCTATAAACGTTAATAAATCGTTGTTAGATATATACAAAATCAATCGGAATCAATGACATAACCTATTGATCAACAAAATCTTTCATTTATTGAGAATAATTTTAAGGCCATAAATATGTAGTGACGTCAGCTAAGGGCATGGGGGAGTGTTGGGAAAGAGCCACGCTGGGACGTGCGGGTCACTTGAAATATAGAACTTAAAGTGAAGTGTTTTATTGTAATGTCAAGAAAGGGGAGTCAGACGTCCTCGGGACTGTCGTTAGAGGCACAAAATAGTCTCCTTTCTTATGCATATAACTTTTTACTTTTCAACATGATATACATTAGAAAGTGGTAAACATTATAACAAAAAGAGATTTCTTTGGCTTAATCAGATGTTTTTTGAGACGACTAAGTCCCTTATGTTATATTATATGTCATTTCTAATGTAAAACATGTAGAAAGTAACAAAAGTTATATGCATAAGGCAGACTAATTACTTAAATTTTATCCCTAACAAATTAAGTTACATCACTGATTCCTGGACAAATCTTTGACAACACGTTAATAAAATGTAATAAAAAAAGAAACCATTCGGTAAGTTTTCAATTGGCATTGGTAATACTAATATTTGACCACATAAGCTATGCAGCCTAAGAGCGTAACAAAAAGAAGCCACTAGATTTGTTACAATTGGCGTTGGCTTTGATAAGTCATCATCACTAGAGATAACAAAAAGGTAATATTTTTAAACGTGATAGGTCGAAAGGCAAGGAGAGGTAGATACAAAAATGGTAGTTGGTATTATGTAATAAAGTATAATTTCTTCACTCCATGCTCTTGAGGAGTGAACATCCATTCAGAGAGATGGATGGCATAGTTATATGCTTTTTAAAAAATTCAATATTTAAACCCTTCATACCAGCAATCAATATGATCCAATGGATGTCCTCATACAAATTCCCAAGGACCTTATCAATGATACCACTTCCTTGACTGGCACTTCGTTGAAGTTGCCCATGAAGCCGTGCAAGTCGATCTTCTAGGAGCTTTGAGAGTAAAGGCAGGCTATGATCAGGGATTTTTCTTCCAAGCTGCCCCACAGTACAAAGAATATCCTTGAAGCGAACACGATCCGACTCTTCTTCATTGTCTCCGATCTCCTCCTCATCTTCCTCCTCATTGGCAACCCCACGGCTCCCATCCGGAGCGCAGAGATTGCACTGAATGAAGGCATTAAAAGCCTCTACTGAGCTAGGCACCATGAACTCCCCTATGGCCCCAGGGCAGTCATTTGTGAGTGAGATCCAGGCCTCCAGTGTATGTTCAAAGGCCTCCCCATAGACGCTTGAGTCGTCCTCTAGATTGTTATTGCTCAGGTATGAGGCCTTCATGGCGTGAATGGAGAGTTGAATGACTTTCTTTGCGAACTCTTGTAGGAGGGTTTTGGGCTCTAGGGCGTCGAGGACTGTCTTTGGGAAGAATATGAAGAGCTGTCGTATGATGTTGGAGAAGCCCAGAGCTTCTAGGGGTGTGAGGGATCCGCTGATGCCTTGGAGCATGAGGAGAAAGTGCTGGATGTAATTGATTAGGTAGTCCACCCGGTGATTCCGCTTGCCGAGGACGATGCCGTTGAGGCTGGAGAGCTGAACGAGGCAGTTTAAGGAGTGATGACACAGCTCAGGATCTCCTCGGATCTTCACATGAAGCTAGGGAAGAACAAGTAAAAGGGTATTCAAAATATGTCCTTGTAGCATATATGCAGTTTATTTAATATATTTTACAATTACCTTATAAGTTATAAAAATATATCTTTAATTCACTTCCTTGATATTTAAAACTTCCATTGTAATAAGTATTTAGACTATCCACAATTAACATGCCCTTTGGAGGCAATGATCTCTTGGCGAACAAAAAAAATCAACCCTCCTACTTTCTTGTGAAAAAAAAATTTTTTTTAAAGGAACTCGACATATATACATATACGAATAATCCGGACTAAGTAAAACAAATTTTGAAATGTTGATAACTTATATATTTATCAATATTTTCAACAATTTTTTGTGAAATTAAACATATATAGATATTTATTTTTCAATATAGTCCCCATCAGCGGCGACGACCATCTCGAGGCTGTGCCTGAAGCGGCCGCAGGCCTTGGCGACGATGTCCTTCTTCATGTTGGCGAACTCCTCCACGATGGCGGCCCTGAGGGAGTCGAGAGTGTTGTGAGCGTGCTTATTGGTCTTGTTCTCGACCATGCCCCACTTGAAATATCACCTCCTTTGGACTCCTCCCGGCACGGAAGGAAGCGAACATCGCATGCCTTTTCTCCTCTTCCATGGCTAAATGTTGACTGATTTTCAATCTGGTTTTTTGGCAGATAGATAAGATACAAGCGCAGTAACGTACAATATGTGCGTTGCAATATTTCAAAAAACAAAGACGACATAACCGATCAAAGTTAGTCCAGATTATACGTGTACTCCCTGTACACCCGATTTGTGTAGTCGAATACTTACTTTTATTTTGTATTTTTATATTTTTTATGACATTATGTATTGATATTAGAAACATACGTTTAACTGTTAAAGGGTTTTTTTAAATTATGAAAACAGTATATTTTATCAGAGTCACAGCTTTGAGATTTAGAAAATTCAAATTATTATGAGTATTTTAGAGTCACTTCTGTGCTATCAACATATTACTAAGAAATATAAAAATATTGCATTTTATTGATGATCCTCCCTAGCCTTTGAGAAATATACATTGAAAATATAATTATATAAAGAGCAAGATAATGTAGAGTTGAGGGAATCAATCATTTTTTTAAAGGAGCGATTCATTTTTAAACTTATTCTTATTATACATATTGCTAGATTTAAAAAATGAAAAATTGTGAGTTAAAGTGAAGACTTAAACAATATTTTTTAATACTTTCTTTAAAAAGTATTTATGGAGCAATTATATAATGGTTGACTGTTTTTATAAATAGTTTAGCCATACAATAAGATTTATTGTCACCTTCCTCCTAATTGGCGAGTAAAGAATAGGGATAACGTTTCAACATTTAAGATACTAGGTTCGATTGAGTAATTTTAATCATATAATGCTTATTCATATCCTCACAGACGCTATTCAGTCGAACCAAAGTATACAGAATACAAGATATATTTATTTCATGCTTTCGTGGAAGGTAAAACGTCAGGTATCTTATTTTTTGACTTCATCAAAAATATAAATTCTAATGTTATTCTTCCTGCTTGTCGGTGATTTTTAATGACGCCACAACGGTAAGCGAAAAGTCAGATGTCTAGAAAAATCATTTGAGATTGAAAAAAAGGTAATGCTCGCAAGTTATTCAATAAACATGGTGTTTTCACTCAATAACATTGGGTTTTCTTTCTTTTTCTACGTTCGATAGTCAGAGTGAGTATCTATTTATCGACAGATATGACGAATTAAAAAAAATAATGAGTATGAAAACTCTTCTCAATAAATAAAAGGTTCGTGTACAGAGCTTTGACATTGATTCTCATCTATTTATACTAGATTTAAATCTCCTTGATGACATAACATACCTCAAAAAACAACTCGACAACAGATGGATCCAGAATGGTTTCCTTCCAGGGAATTCCAGGGCGAAGAGAAGGGTTTGATCCATTTCAAACACGGAAATGAGTCTCTTTGGTAGATTCATGGAAATGAAGCTCCAACTCAAATGGTTTCCGTCAGAGTTACGAGCCTCAGGAGTAGATTTTTACTTCGGGTGAAAAAATGGGTGAGGAGGAGGAGCTCAAGAGCTCCTTGAGGGCCTGAAGACAAAACTCAAATATAGCCTTGAGATCAGTGACCTAAAAATAAAGAGGAGAGAGAAAAAAAAACACTTCAGATTATGTAAAAAATATAAATAAATATATCTGAATAAGGATTATTTGTGCTGTTCGAAAAAATCGAATGGGATAATATGAGGAAAATATAGTAGAGGAAGAAATTGTCAAAATTGAAAGTGATGAAACATTTAATAAAAATATTTTTGCAAAACCTTACTAATATAAAAGCCTCTAAGCGTGTTAAAATATACCTCAAACTATATTTTTAAAATATGAAAAAAAAAACCATGAAATGGTTTTCCGTTATAAATATCCAAATAATTCAATGCAGCTTACCTCAAACTGTTTTTAAGGAAGAAATGTACTTCCCAGGGTAGTCCAACGTCCGAGGACTTGAGCGTCGTGGCATATTCCGTGAGCAATGAGCTGAGTAGACTGCAGCCCACCATTTGCATCTGCATGTTGTTCCCTGTGGTGATGAAGCTCTGAGCCTCCTTGAGGATCCGTCCTCGCTCTTCACCCTGGTCCTGAATACTCTGCCGCTTCACAATGATGGCAAGGACCTGAACGATTCGCTCACGGACATAGGCAGAGAGGGACCCATGGCTCACGACGTAGTTCAAAAGGTAGCCGCGCAGAAGAGAAATGTCCTCTGGACTCAGATCCCGCCACTGACGAATGAGGCCCTCCTTCATTAGCCCTGCTGACTCAAAGAGGACAAAGTCCACGCGACTGTTCTCTGAAAATATGAACAAAGGATTTTCTAAGGATAAAGCAATTATACTTTAGGTCACAAGTACAAACTTATTTCACCATAACTTTGAGATTAACGAATAACACAATAATAATTATATCAAGTTTGGCCCCAAGAACTAAGAAACATCCATTAAAACATCAAAAAATATTGATAAATTTGTTTTGATGCAACTGAATTTATTAAAAGGGCTTGAATCTAATATATTTACGTACGTACTTTTAAGAATAAAAAAAGGGGTGCTTGGCAGAGGTGGGACACTAATTATTATTATTTTGATTAAGATGTTATTTATTAGCTAAAATCCATACAGTGTAAAAAATATAAGAATACACTAGAAAGTAGGCGATAAAAAACACAATCTTAAGACAATTACGTTAAAAACAAAACATATATTAACATTATACTTCAAAATTACTGTTTTTTTGCCTATATGGTACGATAGAATGGCAGTATCCGACAGGATATAAATAAGCATTATAGCATTAAAATTAATCCATCGAACCTTGGATCTTATCAATGAGGTAGACCAACAATGGCCATCCCCTCTCGGGAATTCGAACCTGCGCCCCCAACATTGAGAGTTGAACACGCCTTAACGCACACGGCTATCGCACTCCCCTAACTGGGACACTACCCATTTTTATTCGGTGGATTAGATCTACCGACTGAAATCTTATTCTACCAATAACTATCATTTTTTTTACAACTACTGAATAGTGCTACCTTAAGAGCCTTGTTGAATGAAAGAAGGGATAGGAATAGCAAAAAATCATTTTTTTCCTTCCTTGAAAGTCCTTGACATTCAAAATAGTCCTTAAGTTCCACAGATCAACAACACTTCTTGCTGTTTTTGGAACTCTTCGGCATCAAGCTCTTATTCCTTTCCTTTCTCTACATTAACTTTGGTGACCACTTTGTGCTTCTAGGTTTTGTATGTTTACCGATTGACATAAAAAGATATAAAAAAATGAGCGCAAAACTTTTTATCAGACTCTTGATTTTTCGAAAAATAAAAATAATTTCCTCCCACTCTTTCACGTATTTCTTATAATCGACCCAATACCAACATCAATCGGTATATTTGTGATAAAACTACGGATTGGACGCAACTTACTTACAACTTTCGATCATTTGATAACACGTGAGTCATTTTTCTTTCCCTACAATAATCGAGAATCAGCTTTATAATAGTAAAACTTTTTATAAGATCTATGCAACTTCTTATTCCTTAATGTGTTGATATTGTCAAAAGCTTAAGATATCCATTTGAATACCATCTTATTTTTTCGGTTTGGAATCTCTGTGTTATTAGCACGAGAGTTAAGGCTTCCAAAGAAAGAGTTTTCGCATTCAATACTTCAAGAATTCCTATGATTCGCTCTCCAGCATTCATTGATGGTTGCAAATGTATTGTACTTACCCAAGATAAACTTGCATACTTGAAAGGGCGACTTCTTGAGACGGAAGTCCATGAAGACTGCCTCCGAAGCCGATCGCTGCTCACGACTCACTAAATTCGGGGGAGCCTACGAAACAAAATCACACTCCAATATCATACTGCAGATAGTACAAAGTGATGGGTAAATTATCATTCTTTACCAAAAGGATTTGTGCAGCTGCTTCTAGATCGGAGAGGATCCGAAGAAATCCATCCTGGGGCTCAGAAGAGTTCATGATCAAGTGTCTTTGGCCAGCAGACAAGCAATCTTTGATCACTCGAGAGTTGCGACGGAGCTCTTGAGGTCCAATATATGTAAATATTCAATGTGAACCAGCGTGTTGTTGATGGAGAAAAAGAGAAGACGAACAAAACTACACAATGTTTTGGTTTTGCTCACTAGATCCTTTTATGCAAGGAGAGGAGAATATAAATATACCTATTCTCCTTGCTTTTATCTTGTGTCACTGTCTCTCTTTACTTCCTCTTATCTAACCCCCCAGTATAAAACAATAACAAAATAGTATTGGAACTCAGTATCAGAGAGATATTTGAGAGCTTATTGAATTCTTCAGAGAAACACGTCATATTGCCAAATATAAACAAATCTTTCTTTCTATAATGAACATACGATGACGTAGATCAAATTAATTTGTTGATATTGGACATAGAATACAGCTGAACAATGTTGCTCTGCTATTGAAGGGAACAAGCTCTCAATATCTTTACATCTCTATGGATCTGATATATTTACAAACCTAATAGATGACGTCACATTTGGTGTATTGAAATCCCTCAAAATCAACGATCAACCCAACATGCGACCCGAAGAATCCGTATCAGATCACCGCCGATCCTCCCGGGAATACCGTAAGAAGACCCGTCACCGCTCTCGTTCCCCCCCAGCTGGAAGCCGCTCCAAGCGCTCTGGCCGTGAGGACGAAAACGCTCTCACCATCATCGAAGCTCTTCTCGTCGTGATGAAGAACGCGAGGAAGACAAGAAGTCTCTTCCTTCAAGCAAGGAGGATGGATTTAAAGAACCTCTTTCAAAGGAGCCCCTTTCATTGGAGGAGCTTCTGGAGAAGAAACGCAGTGCCGAAGAAGTGGCCTCAAAGCCCAAATTTCTCTCAAAGGAAGAGCGAATAGCTGAGGCCCTTAAGCGACGTCAGGAAGAAGCGGATGCCATTCGCTCTGCACGGGAAGAGGAGCGAAAGAAACGGCTGGACTTTGATCGTGCAGCATCACATTCTTCTCACCATTCGCACCATCATTCAAGAGATGAATCATCAGCGTCTTCCGGCTCCTCCTCCTTCCGAAAGCGATCCAAGCGTGAACCCGAAGACAGTGAGAAGAAACGAAAGGATGAAGAGAAGATCGCCATCAAAGACCGATACCTGGGCGTGGTTCGTAAGAAGAAGCGCATCCGCCGGCTCAATGATCGGAAGTTTGTCTTCGACTGGGACACGGGGGAGGATACGTCTAGTGACTATAATCCTCTCTATAATGATCGGCATAATATACAGTTCTTCGGTCGGGGTGGGATTGGAGGGATTGATATTAAGTCGCAGAAGAAGGGACAGGGACAGTTCTATGGGGATCTGGCGGAGAGACGGCGAACGGATGCGGAAAAGGATCAGGAAAAGTATGAGTGCATTTGTTATAACAAGAATTCTAATGCCGGAATTCATTTTAAATCTCACTTTTTTAAGAAAATGAATATATTTAAAGTAATTGCAATTACAGTCAAACCTTTATCTAGCGGCCACTCGAGGGAACCCAAATTAGTGACTGTAAGAGAGTGGTAGCCGCTAGTCACAGATGGTTTTAATAATAATTTTTCTTCGTCGGGGCGAAAAATCCCTATAGACAAGTAATCGCCAACACGGGACTGTATATAAATGAACATATTTTAAAATTACATCTAAAAAAGTTAAAAAGCAAATATAAATGTTGTAAAATTGCGATTTTAAATCAAAAGACATGTAGAATTGATGCAATCTATAAATTAAAAAACGATAGATCTACAATCTGGCAAATTAAATATAAAGCATATCAAAAACACCATTTAAAGGTGTTTTTATCGCTCAAATCTGAAGAAAATTCAGGATAGATTATTTAATAAAAAATGAAAACTAACATAAAATCCTTTAATTTTTGTTATATTTTAATAAACGTTTTAAAAACTATATATACATATATATAAATAGAAGTGAGTTCATTCTGGAGTACTTCCATTTTAATATTATTTGATAAAATGTTTTAATTGTCCGCATTTGTAACATTTTAGGGAGCGATTGAAGAAAGTGAAGCGTCGAGAGGAGAAACAGAAGTGGGACGACCGTCATTGGACCGACAAGGAGTTGGAGTCCATGTCCGAGAGGGATTGGCGTATCTTCCGGGAGGACTACAACATTGCTATCAAGGGTGGTAACATTCCTCACCCTATCCGCAAGTGGAAGGAGGCACACCTCCCCTCGGAGATCCTGGACATCATCAACACCGTGGGCTACACCGACCCCACCCCCATTCAACGTCAAGCCATACCCATCGGCCTTCAAAACCGTGACATCATCGGCGTGGCAGAGACGGGCTCCGGAAAGACCTGTGCCTTTCTCCTGCCCCTTCTCGTCTGGATTCAGTCCCTGCCCAAAACAACGCTTATCGAAGATCAGGACCAAGGGCCCTATGCCATTATCATGGCCCCAACCCGTGAGCTGGCACAACAAATCGAAGAGGAATGCAACCAGTTTGGATCTCCCTGGGTATTCGAACCGTTGCCGTTATTGGAGGTCTCTCAAGAGAGGAACAGGGGTTTAAGCTACGGCTGGGATGTGAAATCGTTATTGCCACGCCGGGGTCGACTCATTGACGTCCTTGAGAATCGGTATTTGGTGCTCTCTCGGTGTACATACATCGTTCTGGGTAAGAGTTCATATCAAAGTCTGTACAGACCTTGGTTCATATAGTCTCATTATGAGTTGATTTTAAAATAAATTTGTGGAATTAAAAATAAGTTTATTAAAAATCTCCTCTTATAAAATAACCGTCTTATAATTTAGGCATCTATGAACTTTGCTGAATTTTATTTCTCCAATATAAGTTGAATATAATTATTTCTTAAATTAGATAGCTTTTTAATCAACTAAGTTTTTGATTAATTACGGATCAAAGTACTTATGCCAATAATATCTACTTAGATGCAATTTAACAGCTTCATGCAATGGAGCATGATGGAGCAGTTGTGCGTTAGGTACATAATGTAGGTTATATCACAAAGTCGGATGATCCAGGAAAGAATTTAACATCAGGCATAATTTCAAAAGTCTCAAATTAATTTCTGAATAGAAATAAAATCACAGAACTTATTTCATACATTGTTGTTCATTGCAGATGAGGCTGATCGCATGATTGACATGGGCTTCGAGCCCGACGTTCAGAAGATCCTGGACCACATGCCCGTGAGCAATGCAAAGCCGGACACTGAGGACGCCGAAAACGAAGTGACCCTCCTGGCAAACCTGCAGTCCAAGAACAAGTACCGCCAAACCGTGATGTTCACGGCCACTATGCCTCCGGCAGTAGAGCGACTGGCCGAAGCTACCTCCGACGTCCCGCAGTGGTTTACATTGGCTCCGTGGGTCGACCCGTGGAGCGTGTGGAGCAAGTCGTTTACATGATGAAGGAACACGACAAGAGGAACAAGCTCATCTCCATCCTCAACCAAGGGATCGAACCCCCCATTATCATTTTCGTCAACCAGAAGAAGGGCGCGGACAAACTCGCACAGGGATTGGAGAAAATGGGCTATAACGCCGCAACGCTCCACGGAGGCAAGGGACAAGAACAAAGAGAGTATGCCCTCTCCGGCCTCAAGGCCGGAGCCAAGGACATTCTTGTGGCGACAGATGTTGCTGGGAGAGGTATTGACATCAAAAACGTCTCCCTGGTTATTAATTACGACATGGTCAAGAGCATTGAGCCTTATACGCATCGCATCGGTCGAACAGGCCGTGCAGGGAAGTCTGGAAAGGCAATTTCCTTCCTTACTCAGGATGATTCGCCTCTGTTTTATGATCTTAAGCAAATGTTGCTTTCCTCTCCTGTTTCGCATTGCCCGCCGGAGCTGTCTAATCATCCAGAGGCTCAAAGCAGCCCGGAACCGTTGTACAAAAGAAAAGGAAGGACGAAAAAATATTTGTGTAGAATATTGTTATGTATGAGATAACTAATAAAGAATTGAAAGATCGTATTATTTTTTTAAAATGTTAAGTACTGTTATTGGATTATTATTATTAAGTATGAGAAGAAGGGGTGAAAGGAAGACTGAACGCCATATACGCACCCAAAGCATCCATAAGGAGTGAGATAATTCCCAAAAAGACCAGCAATTAAATTAATCTTGAGTATCTTAATGCGAATTACCCATCATAATTTTTTTATGAACATTTATAGAGGATTTAATATGAATGTTCTCACAATACTCATCAATACTTGTTGTAATTTGGCCACCCATTTCTTCTTTCTTTTTCTACGTCGAATCGTAAGAGTGAAGATCTCTTAAGGTCAATCAAATATATAATGTTCATTATTCTTCTCAGTAAGAGAAAGTGCTATATTTAATTCATATTAATAATGGAATAGTTTATTCTCGTCGTCAGAGATGATCTATTCACTGTCAAACCTGTGTTAGCGGTCACTTGTCCATTGCGACCTTCCAAAAAAAAATTCCGCACAAGAAAAAAATAGTTTTCAAACATCCTGTGTGTAGCGGCCGCTTGTTTCTTTTTCTCTTTTTTGTTGGGTTCTCTTGGGTTGAGTTACACGATTTACAAGCTTGACTTTATTCTCAAATATAATACAACAAAGTCAACATATATATATCCCTGAGTATTAGCTGTTGTTTAATCATATTAACAGGTATATTGGATGAGTCCCTCATGAGATGTAGATAGCTTATTCCCTCCAATTAGCAGAGAAACATCGTTTAGATGTATTATGGACACAATGACGGATTTCTCTGAAGAATCTAATAAACTCTCTATTGTCGTTTATATCTCTATGGATCCTTCAGAAACTACATCATTGTATCCAGATTCAGTTAAACGATGTTTCTCTGCTATTGGAGGGAATAAGCTCTCTATATCTTTATATTTCTAAGGATTATTCAGAGGAATACGTCATTGTGTCCAGAATACAGCTGAACGACGATGTTTTTCTGCCATTGGAGGGAATAAGGTATTTATATATTTTATCTCTATGGAAGAATCCAATAAGCTCTTTATATCTCTATGGAGTCACTTCATATGATTCGACAATATTCGAGACCCATGAGAAAGAACACAGCTGTTTAAATGATTTTTTTAAACTCTCAATTGATTATTACACCTTAATCGCCACCTATGAATTTATGTCTTATTTCATAATGCCAACTTGGTGTTTTATTACTTTTTATTCACTCTACCCTCCCTTCAATCAATCAAACACATACAGAAGAAGAAGTCCTTATGTGATATCCTTAAGAGGAACGTATAAAATAAGAGGATTGCCTATTAGGTTCGCTAGAATTGCATTCGGGCGAATATAAATTGCAATTAGACACTCGAATCTAGGATATTCTTTTCAATGAAGCAGATCAAAACCTGACCTTCCCCTATTAGAACCTGCGCCCTCGATTTTGAGAGTAAAGCACGCTTCCACTAAGGCAGTGGTGCCATGAATGGACATCTCATTTGGCCCGTTACGTTAGTGGTTGAGAGTGTTTTTATAAATAATAATATTACGATACAATATCAACAAATTAAATCTACTTTTGTTTAGTGTTGCAAGGCCAAAAATGTACCGGTAATTTGGCCCCCCGAGGTCCCACTTGAAAACATCCGGCCCCCTGACCGATTTCACCCTGGCATCCCTGCACTAAGGTAATACACACCTTAGGCAGGATATGTAAAAAACCCAAAATTTTGAAAGAACCCTTATTGGATTGGAGTTTTTTTCGGGTTTTTTCAAAATTTTGGGTTTTTTTACATACCCTGACCTTAGGAGATATGGATATTTTTAAGTGTTGTTTTATCCAGTCCGGCTTTAAGAGTATGGGAAAATAAACCATATATTATATTTATTCCCCGGTCATCACTTAAATACTAAGCCTGGGAAGAGTCAATAAGGCTCAATGATAAAACCATTCAATTACATAAGCTTTCATTCATTGAGGGGATTTGCAGTACATAAAATAATCTCCTTATTAAATATATAATAGTTTTTTGTTATCATGTAATAATAGAAGTGACACATGGTTAGGAATGGAAATTTGGAGCTTAGCCTTGTAAGCACCAAGGCTAAGCTCCAGATTTCCATTCCTACACGTAATATACATTGTATTGGCTCATATTTGTTGAGCCGATGAAACCCATTTTTTGCTATAAGTGCCATTTTCTATTTTAAATCATGTATGACGTAAAAAGTTCATTAGATAAGGAAGACATTCCTCTCAATAAGTGAAAGGTTTTGTTGATTTACGATCCGTCCTATAGTCCTACTCATTCATCCAAGCCCAAGCTAACTCATTAACACTCAAATCAAGCACCTATAATCATCTTAATAAACGAAATGCAACATCTCGTTTTATAAGGATTTTATTTATATTATATAATAGTATACAAGTTTATTGTGTTTTTTTTTTGTTTCTCTTAATATTGAAAGTAATTTAGTCCATTCGAGTTTTGAGACGACGCGTGGTGACTTGATGCTTCTCGATGATATGAACCTCCGCACCCCATCCAGCAAGAGAGTCTCGGTCAAAGGAGTTCATGAGAGCCTGGGAAATGGCCTCGAATAGCTCATCCGGACTCATGTCCTCGAACCAAAGAGCCTCACACATACCTATGGAGATAAATTGGAAATATAAGTCAGGGTGCATAATTTAACATTTGATAATAGAAGCCAAAGAGAGTTAGAAACTACACAATCTAAAAGCAGATTCTCAGATTATTTTATCAATAATTTAACAAATATACAGTTGCCGTATCATGAATTCATATTTTTACCTATTTTATTTCATGAATTGCATTAATGAGGCACATCAATATATGAATCAAATCGTTTTTCTTTCCCATAGTGATACGACTTTATTACAATACTACCGAAGCTCAGCCTTTTATCCGCCTCAATCTGAGAGTTAATATTCCCCAGAGTGATAGGATATTACAGAGCACACAGTCCATATTTAAATGATTCCGGACTCGATGATTCAAGGCGTAGTTATACTAGTGTCCTCACCAACAAGTGAATCCTCTGAAGTTCCCGAGGCCACAAAGTCCTCTGGAATGGTGGGATGCCCCAATGAGATCCATTCCCGAGATGAAAGGCTTGTTTTCGACGTAGTCATATCCCGCCACGATGGGATTCACGAAGAAAGGTCCAAAGCGCCTCTCGTAGAGAAGTGAGCTCAGCATTTCCGAAAGGTTTTGGGCCGCATTTGTCGGCCTTCTCGGAGCTCAAACATCTTTTTACGGAAGGTGAGCTTTTGATGGACGGTTTTGGATGTCTGTGGCGAGTCCGGCAAGGCCCACGTAGAGACCAGGTCCCATTTCAAAGGTCTTGGGGAGTCCGTCATGATGGTGTGGAGGTTGGAGCCGAAGCGAAGGTCCGAGGCGATGGCCACGCAGTCCTTGCCCTTCATGGCCACCACGGCGCTACCATTGATCGTAAAGACGGACATGATCGACTCACTGCTCACTGTAGTTGTGTTGACGATGAAATAGCATAAAATAGGATCGGAGAAGAGGTTGGGATGACTTGCCGAAATAAACAAAAACAAGGAGAGCTTCATGCAAAAGAACCTCACTATACAAGAGGCACGCAACCTTGCACTGAAAAGCGAGGAGAAATTAAAACTTTGAAAGGGGTGCGAAGGCCGTGAGCGTTAAGGCGTGTTCAGCTCTCAATGTTGGGGGCGGTGGTTCGAATACTTATGATAGGGGATGGCCATTTTTGGTCTACCTCATTGATGATAAGATCCTAGGTTCGAGTGACTATTTTAAGCTATAATGCTTATTTATATTCTGTCGGATATTGCAATTCTATCGAACCATATAGGGAAAAAAACAACTTTGAATTGTAACAAACGTACCCCTTTTGATTGACAAATATCATACAATATTTAGCAGCTTAGGGGTGTTAAAAAATGATGGGTAGCACAATATATTGACTGGAAGCACTGATATACTAATATCAATCGATGATTCGAGCTCCAGGAAGTAAGAGTCACTCATATCTATTTGCAACGCGTGAAGTCACGCCTTATTTCATAGTTCTAACGCTTCACGCTCCTTTCCTATAAACCAATCACGTACTATTAAGTGTAATTCTTAATTATTATTACTACAAATCAAGATGAGTTGCGTGATTAGCCATAAAAACATACAAAGTCATCCAAGTCTAGATCCCTCTCTACTCCTGTATGAAAATGATTACAAGCCCCTCTAATGAGGAAAGATACAGAATTTCCCCGATACGCGTCCTTAGCGCCTCCAGTCCCGTGACGCTCCTGGAATTCTCTAATGACGGAACTCGTCCCCTTGCTGCATGCGATGACGGAACACTCAGCATATGGACACAAGATCATGGAAACGGAGGCATCACAGAGTCTGGGATCAACGATTCAATGGATCGTAGAGTCCTCCTCGGAGTACTTAATTCAGACTCGAGAGGGTGCACATTTCATGATCCACATCTGAAGACTTTCTCCTTGAATCCCAAGGACACTTGTACACATTTGGGCTTCTGTAAGGCCCATTTGAATGGCCAGTCCTTGCTGCTCCCCATAATGAGGCTGACGTATGGTTCGAACCTACATGCCCCCAATAGGAGCCTGACTCACATTGTCACACTTGAAAGGGGTCGTCAGGAATGATATTTGCTTTAAAGATAATTGCCAGGGCAAGCGACTACTGGCAACCTATGAAATTGGAAAAATAATCTTATGGGACTTGGAAGGGTCGCATGAACAGCTTCATTGCTTGGATATTCTTCAATCCGCATGGGCATTGGATTGGGATCCAGTTTGTTCGAGTTAGTATTCATATCAGACTTGTTGACGCTCGCGACAAATTGTCGTTCGTTTGTCGTTCGTCATTCTGAAAAATTGATGGTTTTTTAAAGGAAATTTTTTCTCGTCATTCTGATAAAGTTTTTTTTTTGGCTCCTTTTGGAATTTTGTGTTGACGTTCGTCAATTTTTTGTCGTTCGCAAACGACGAAGAAATGAACGAACAATCAACAAGTTGATTCATATATATATAATATACTAATTACATCGAAATAATATGATTATATTGATTATTTAAGCTATTCATAAAATACAATTAACAGAGCTGGGGTTCGGTAGAAAAAATCTACCGCCGTATCGGTAGTCTGTATAAATTTGTGTCTAATCAGTATCGCTAGATTTATAATAATATATCTATAGATTGGAGTGGGAGTAGTAGACTTTAAAAGCTCTACAAAATGAGTTAATTAAAGGCCAATAACACAGTGTTTAAGTTGTTTATCTTATTTTGGTCATATTTATATAACTTATTTTATCCCTCCAACATCACACTAAGAAAGGTTCAATTTAACAAAATCCGGCCATTCTACAACCTGTGTATCACTTTTGATGACCTTTGTATTCTCCTAACTGGTCCCCTGATAAAGCTTGGTTCTCATGTGCCGCCTTATGTAAATAATTGTCCCATTGAACTAGACCAGGGGTCGGCAACCCAAAAATGTTGAAAGACCATAACGGACCCAAAAAAATCAAAAAATGTGTCTGGAGCCGCAATAAAATTAATTCCTTATATACCTTATACGGTGCATACTTTGGTCCTTTGTATTTTCCTATTCCATCTTTTCCCCATTTTTCTAACATATTTGGAAAAGCTCCAAGGAGCCCCAAAGGCAGCTCTAAAGAGCCGCATGAGGCTCTAGAGCCGCGGGGTGTCGACTCCTGTCCTAGACAATATAGCATTATTTATTAACTTTTAAATGCTTTACTAAACTCTTCAAAATTATGAACAAAATTTTTTTCCCATCTGAACCTCCTGCTCCAAGTCTGTAACGACAGGTTCTTTTTGATAAAGGTATTAAATTGGCTGCTTCAACCATAGAGATATAAGATATAGAGAGCTGATTCACTTCAATAACAGAGAAACATCGTTCAGCTGTATTCTGTGTGTCCAATATAAACAAGGTAATTGATCTACGTCATCGTAAGCTGATCATAGAGATAGAATCTATCTCTATGATCAGCTTACGATGACGTAGGTCAAATTACTTTGTTTATATGGACACAAAATACAGATGAAGGGAATAAGCTCTCTATATCTTTTTATGTCTATGGCTTGAACCCACTGCTCCATCGATACTTGATCCTCGGGGATCGTCATAAGTTTTAAAAGGTTTTTATTTGTTTGTAAAGCCATTTTAAGAATATCTTGGCCTAGGAGGTATTTCACGAGTTACTTGTAACATAATAAAATACCGCCGGTAGTACCGATCTACCGAATTTCATACAGCTCTGATAATTGAATAAAATAGCAGTGGTTTCTGCAATAACTTTTTTTTCAACTTGCGATAAACGATAAAACGATAACTTTTTTTCTCACCTGTGATAAACCCTAAATAGTACTTCTATTTTTCAAATTACACAATGTTATTATTTTTAATATTTGAACGCTGACGCAAAAACATTGAACGGAACGCTGAATGCAAAAAAAGCTGAACGCTCGGTCATGGCTAAAAAAATAGGTCTGTAAATATTCATAAATTGTAAAGCTAATAAAGACTAAGTAGAGACATACTCTACTAAGGGATAAAACATTAGATTACTACGACATACATCATGATGTCTTAAGTTCATGGATCCCGGTTGTGTTTCTTTCTTATCAACTCAATATAACGGACTAATCATAAAGCCTTTTGGCTCTGATTGGATTCGTTCATATAATATTGCATATATTTGTACAATCATTTCTAATTGCTAATTTCTAATATAATCTACTTTTTCAGGTGGTCTATTGTCCGGGCCAGCTAAGGAAGTGGTATCCTTCAAGTTCAACGATTCCTCTGATCAACTCCTCCTCTTGAAATCTAGAAGTCTTCCACTGAGGAATCTCGGATATAAAATTCGATCCAGACCCAAACACAAGCTCGCAATTGCGTCATCCTGGGATGGAACGCTTCGACTCTTTTCATGGGCCTTCCCAAGCAAATTGAAGGCACTGGGAGCTCTCAAGTTTCACACTGAGACCCTTAACTGCCTGGCGGCTTCAAGGGTTCCAATCAAAGTTGAGGGGAAGGAAGTTTTTTTGTTTGCGGGAGGCTCTAAAGATGAACGGATATCCCTCTGGAACGTATATAATGAATGAAAGGTGCTTGGGGATTGACATCAAGTTGGATTAATATAATTGATTATACTCATAGAGATTCCATACGAATAAAATAAGAATTATCTGTTCGTTTCGTTACCCTGTATCTCCCAACGATTCATTACCTGTCGAGAAAAATTCGTTCCTCTGTTAGCTCATTCCCCTTTATCCCCCAATGGATTAATTAGATATTGACAAAATTTCAAGTGAATTTTTTGAAGACTTATAGAGTGTTTTAGTAATGGCGAAACTTCCCAAAAAAAAATCATTATCGTCTTGTTTATTTTATTAACTTAAACGTTTTTTGCGATTTCTTAAAATTGCCAAGCTGTATACATATATATATATATATCATCAGCTGCGACTACCGAATGTAAATCGGTATTTAGAACTGGAAGCGTTGTTACCTGGTGTGAAGAAGTTGAACTTTGCAAAATAAATAAACAACTCCAGAGCTGAATGCACATTTAATATCGGACAAAGACTAACAAAAGACAGTTAAGGAAATAATTTGTTTGCTATTGCCTTCCCTTTCCTTCAAAATCCGAGTGCATATATGATTTATAAAAAATAGCATATATTAAATTTCAAATAATCTCTAAAAGATATAACAAATTATGTACTTAATTGTCTTTTATTATAAATTGTCCAAAACTAAATGCATATGAAGAAGTCACAGAGTAGATACATAAATAAATTTTTCTTTCTTTCTTATCTACCGCACCGATCGATATTCAGTATATATAACAAAATCTACTAAATCGGCGGTACCGAATCCTAGCTCTGATATATATACAGGAAATGACGTTTTTATCGATTTGCGTTAAATTTTGACAAAAATTTATTTGAAGGATATAAAAAATGCTAAAAATATATTTTAGTGAGTTGTTGTTCCTGGAAAATCTATACTAATAAAGAATGATTTGTCTGTTTGTTCGGTCCTCTGTATCTCCCTAAACATATTTACATATAAATCAACGTTTCAAGGGATAAGTTTGAGGAATATTAGGTCAAAATAGACATTCCTAGGTATTATCTATATAAATAAGTATATAAACCAGTGGTTCCCACTGGATTCGGCTCGTGGACCCCTAACGGTCTTCGGGCACTTTCCGTGGACCCCGCCTCAATTTTGTCAAAAACGCGAATTTCAATTTCATTGCTGCGAAGTACAATTTTATTTTTGACTTATATCCAGGCTTGTGAGCGTTCAGTTTGTTTTGCGTTCAGCGTAAAAAAAAATAGCGTTCCGTTCAATGTTTTTGCGTTCAGCGTTCGTTAGCGTTAAGTTCCGACGTTGTTTTTTTGGAAAATAATCTCCAGAAAAAGTGACGACGTTTTTTTTAGAAAATAATTTCCAAAAAAGTGAGGACGGTTTTTTAAGAAAAGTGAGGAAGTTATTTTTAGAAAAGAAAAAAAGTGACGACGTTTTTTTTAGAAAGAATTTCCAAAAAAAGTGATGACGTTTTTTAAAGAAAAGGGAGGAACGTTTTTTTAGAAAAGAAAAAAAGTGACGAAGTTTTTTTTAGAAAATAAATATAGAAAAAAATGATCATTACACGTGGACCCCCAAGGGTCCACTGTTGGGAACCACAGATATAAACATTTATTTTTTTCTGTTAAGAAAGGTGAACTATTAAAAACTAAACCAACCTGGGCGGTTCATAGTCATCTGATGTTGTAGGATATTAAATGATCATTGGAATGGCTTTTCTATAAAATCAAATACAAGATTAAAATTAAGTTTTAATATATTTTATACGATTTAAGATATGAACATTCATAAAATCTCCAAATAAATACGTGATTACGATTCGAGTGTATGTATTTATTTATTGTGACATCAGAGATGAAGTAAGTGGTCATTGTTTCGATCCCTTTCATCTGGGGACTGAACGAAGAATCATTCACCACATCCATTGAATATTTAATTATATGCTATTGGTATGACCAACTTTGATGGCTTAATTAAAATTCATCATAGAGGAGAAACAATAACAGCCATTATAGCATCTGACGTCGCATCAAATATATTCATTCGTACAATGGAATTGAACCTCCCAAAAAAGTTTTAACAAATTTTATTAAGAGTTCTCATAAACTGAATGAATTAATAAAAACAACAACTATAAACTATTATAGAAACTTGATAACGAGTTCCAAGAAATCATTTGGTCGTTCCGCATGAACCCAATGCCCTGCACCCGCACATACACAATGTCCGAACCTCTAAATTGTGTCTTGATGGCATCATGATCCTCTCTTCGTATATACTCTGACTTCCCTCCACCAACAAATAATGTGGGCACATCCGTCTGTAGTCTTGACCACTCACGCGGAAAGAAGGCCAAGTCCCTCTCAAACCCCCTGGGCTATGGCTTCGATATTGATCCTCCAGCCTGGGAGCCCGTCTGGTCTTTGATAGAGATTCATGGCCAGCCAGGCTCTTAGCCCGGGGTCACTCACAAAGGGCTCTAATTGGGCGTCAACGCTTTTCCTGACCTCTGCCATGTTGTGGGACCCTTCGGGAGTTGGACTTGGAGGAGACCCTAGAACTATGAAGACAAATGCTCACGAAAAAAATAATGATAGCGTTAATGATTTTTTTTATCATTTTTGAGAAAACCAAGAGTAACAGAGGTTGATGGAAGCCCTGTCTTGATGGCTGTTTAGATCATCAATTCAGCAGAGATCATTTGGTTGAAAAGGATGCCTGACATCTGAATATTCTTGTGCCAATACAATGTGAACAGTTCCAACTGTCAATAAATCATAATTACTTAAATGTTTAATGTCAATAAACTATTACTATGTATAGGAATGGAAATCTGGAGCTTAGCCTAGGTGCTTACAGATTCTATGACTTTTTTTTGGCCGTGAAAAAGAGAGAGGGGTAAAGAGAGAGGGAGAGAGAAAGAAAAAGTGAGAGAAACTTCTCTCTCTCTCTTTTCTTCTATGCCTCTTTCTTTTTCACGGCCAAAAACAGTCATAGAATATGTAAGCACCAAGTCTAAGCTTCATATTTACATTCCTAACTATGTATTACCATAATGTGAACATAATTCATTTGTAATAAAGATAAAATATATAATGTCTGCCGCACCTGGAAATATTGCTTCATGCCACTAATGGCGACGACAGATTCCGATGAGGTCACGGGGGAGACGTCCACGACGAGTAGCTTATCAAGGAGCTGCGGTCGAGTCAGGGCCAATCCCATGGCTGTGCGTCCACCCATAGAGTGCCCTAAAATGCGAATATGCCTTAAGTCTTTATTTTGCCATTGATATAAACTGAAGTTTAAATATCTAGAAGCCCGGGGGTCAATCGAAATAAATTTACAACTTATTTCAACAATTTATAAGCCAACCAAATGCACAGTTGCTCTTACGATATTATAAATTCAATTACTTTAAATCGAATTTTCAGCAAATCTGTTGAAAATCCTTGAGAGGCGTCAAAAAAGTCACATGAAAAACAGAAAATAACCCGTCTAAGGAAGGTGAAGGATCACAATTGAGCATAGTTCTAAGTAAAACATAGTTTTGTAAAAATATATAGACATATTCAATGCAAATTTTAGACATTTTTTTATTTATTTATCCCACTCACCAATGAATTTGTGCGTATAATTGCTTAGCGTCGATTGACGTCAGTCACACTTCTAGTTAATAAAGAAACATTTCAAGAGAATGGATAATTATTTATATCATCAGCTCTTTATCACTAGTTTAAAATCAACAAAGGTTATTCACCAAAATAAAAATTCTAAAAAATTAAGGAAATAATACTATAAACTACATTAATTGACGATTCAGCGTTTCCAATTTAAAAGAACAAAGTTATTCGTTGATAATTATAACTAAAATGTATTGTACGCTAGCACATTAATATAGGATAATGTGATTGTTAAATGTATTTAATGATTGGCCATTCAAATGGATTTTTTAATGATGAAGTTATGACTTAGTATTTTTTTTTTTGGTTTGTAGGTTACAATCGAGGTAGGGCAAAGCATCGATGTTCGGTATTTGAATCGATCCGTAGCGCAAGGCACGTTGGGTTATTGCACTGACGCCTTCAGTCAAATTTATAAACATAATAGTCAAACTGAGATTACGGATAGATATTCGGTGCATCTCTACTTCTGCTCAAGAAATTCAAATAGATTTTTGTTTTTTATATAAAATTACAATACGTGAGTAATTAAAGTTTTGAAATAGTCATTTAAAAATACTCCAAAAAAACTATTTTTAAACATTAATTACTCGCTTATTTTTGTATGCATATAAAAATTGGAATCCTTATGATTTTATCTACATTTTGCACCCAATTGCTTTTAAAATAGTATATATATTGAGAAGATGAAAGACGATTGAATGACGGAACCAAAATACAACATTTCTCGGTTGAGGAGACTTAACGTTGTTTGATTTCGTTCAAACTTCGATTTCTATACACAGGGGTAAAATTATATGGGGTGCGACTCTCAAATCCGAAATTGGTGAAATAAGAATGACCCATATATATATATAATTATCGATTAATAATATTTTTGTTCGTTGGTTACAATTGCTATTTTTAAGGATTAATTTATTCTCTCTGAACTACTGATGTTCACTCAACAGCAGCCGCGAGCGGAGAAGTGATGCAGATTTGCATTATGCCTTTCCCCTCTCCTTTCTTTTTAACCAATCACGATTCAAAAACCTCCATATTTTCATACTCTCTATTCATAATCATGACCTTTTGTTACAAACCTATGATGGAGGCCTTTGGGATGTCCAGGGTTTGAATGAGGTCCTCTAGATCCTGTGTCATTTCAACGTAGGAAATGCTGTCCGTATGAGGACTCTCGCCATGATTACGAGCGTCGATGGATATGATTCTTCTCCAGTTTCTTGATTGATTCTCTTAAAACAAAGAATTGAATACAGTTTGAGTTTATTATGACATAAAATGTGGATGGCTCAGAGGAAGCATATTGGACACGTCTATATGCTAAGGGAGTATGATAAGCTCCTTCCCATTAAAAAGATTATAGGTTCGATGAGCTAATTTACACGCTATATTGCTTAATCATATCCAAAAGGATGAAACAGCAATTCCTTTGAGCCAAACCGGCAAAAAAATGTATTTGAGTTATTTTAAAAAATGAGCAATGATGTTGAATACTTCGCTGATTTTTAATTATTATTTAAAATGTCTCAAGTAATACAAATATAATTTATTTACTCTTCAAATTGTACAATATTTAACAGGAATAATACTAGGAATACTAGAAAATAGTTTCTAATTTTTCTTGGATAATACAATCCCAATGTATGAATATTTTTAGTGTGACGTCAGTGCGGATCACGTCCCAATCTCTATTTCTACCGGACGCCGCACCGGAGCTCAGCGCTGCTCGAGCGGTAGCGGGATGTGGATGTGGCTTGTAATCAGTGTTATTTGTAACACTGAGAGAGGGGGGGGGGGGCGCCAATGGACTGTTCGCCCAGGGCGTAAAAGTCGCTAGGACCCGCCTCTGGAAAGCTTATTGAACTCTTCAAAGAAATACGTCGTTGTGTCGAATATAAAAAATCTTTCTATCTCTATGATCAACTTACGATGGCGGCGCACAAATTGTATTATTTATATTGGGCACTGGCGACAGATGAACGATGTTCCTCTGCTCTTGAGGGAAAAAGCTCTTTATATCTTTATATCTCTATGAAGGTTGCACACGCCATGAAAAAATAAATTAACTTACCTTTTATTCTATATATACATTGATGTAATTAAACTTAGAAATGAACGAAAACATAATATAAGCCACATCTAAATGTATTCATACAATAGGATTGGACTTTAACTATTCAAACAATTAAGTTATTTATGGATGGAGTAAATAATACCCTAATAAGACTGTTTTGTGAAATCTATATTGCATAAGATTAATGTCTGAGGTAAAAGAATGAGTATAATCTTTTGTCAAAGGATTATAACTCCTTAGAACTGCTTAAAATTTAGCAACACTAACAATACCTACATTTCATATGACATTACGCAAAATAAAGGAATGAATTAGGATATAACATCCATTTTGAATTTTTTAAGTTATTCGGGTATGGAAATTGTTTTTCTTAAAATGAGTTTTTCGTACAATATATATATTTATAATATTTAAATTTGTTAATTGTTGACTTTAAAAATAAATAATTTTCTTTTTGCGTGGTTATCACAGATGTATATAGCTACATTATTTAACAAATAGGAAATTAAGAGAGCAAAACTTAGTTAATGTCTATTTTTGGATAAATAAATATTTGAATATAAATCGTACCAATTCCTCTTGTGAGCCCAAGGGACTTACGAAGGGAAGACTCACTTTAGCAAGAGAAGTCCATTTTTTGAGGATCCAAGCATGCCATGAGCTATAATAATTGGACTCCCAACTGCTGAGTCATCTCCTCTTCCCTTCAAGTCCGAATAATGAAGTTGCACAGAAGTGGTGGAGGCAAGGCGCTTGGTGGAGAAGCCACCACCTTTGGGCTTCACAAGTCGAGAACAGCGAAGAACGAATGAAGTACTCATTTTGACATAGAAGACTATAGGATATATTGTAATATCACAGGGCTATGAATGAAATGTTTATGAAGTAGATATTTAAAAAAGATAAATATGTTGATAGTGTCGTTATTAAAATAATTAAACTAAAAGATTCTAATAAAGCAAGAGTTCAGATTTTGAAATAAACAAGTCAACAATTCTTAGAGCATAAATAAACAAAAGGTACATAATACCCAGTGACGTCATTCTTGTAGCAAATAAATACATGTTTTTGAAAAAATGTTGACAATGATGACATCATTGGCAAACTATTTACATTTTCTACTCTTTTATTATTGTTGGATAGGTTTGTTTATGTCAGTATTTATATTTGTTATTAAGTATGACGTCATATTTATTTTTCTATGACGTCGTATGTTTATTTTGATTCGTATAGTGCCATGTGGTTGATAAGGAATTGCTAGTGCTGGATGACAATCATGACAACAGATTCGGAAATCATGGATACGACGGATCAGGGAGGGATTCAGCTAAATCTCAAGACTGTCCCAGATCCTCCTCCACCTCCATCTTCAAGCCCTATAAAGACATCAAACATTAGAGAAAGCAAAGAAGAGGAGCCCACGAAGAAAAGCCTTCAAAGAAGTCGAAATCCGGTCCCCATCCCCCTGCTACTCAGAAGAAGGAGGATTTTGTATCTGGTTTATTTACGGGGAACCCTGTAATCCCTGACGTTGGACTTAGTGGAGCCTCAAAAGATTCCTTGCCACAAGAAAGCCTTTTCTCGGGTTCTCTCTTTGAAGGAATCCATCCTTTCCTCATCAAAACCTCTCTTCCCAAGGGATATCAAAGCCCACAGCCGTTCAAAACCGCTGCCATTCCCAAGATAATAGCGGGAAAAGACGTCCTCGTCAAGTCTCAGACGGGTAGCGGGAAGACCTTAGCCTATGCACTACCCTTACTCCACTCTCTCCAAGCTAAAACCCCCCCGATCAACCGAGACTCTGGCCTCTTTGCTCTCGTCATCGTTCCCACGCGAGAGCTTGCACTTCAAACCTATGAAGTATTCTCAAACTCGTTCACAGCTTTGCTCGGATCGTCCCCGGGTTCTTCACGGAGGGGAAAAGCGTAAATCCGAAAAGGCTCGTCTTCGTAAAGGAATCAATATCCTTGTCTCCACTCCGGGACGACTCCTGGATCATATTCGGAAGACAAAGACTCTGGATATGTCAAAAGTGGAGTATCTTATCTTTGATGAGGCTGATCGAATGTTGGACCTGGGCTATGAGCGGGATGTGAGTGATATACTGAATGCTCTGAAGGAGAATGCGTTAGAGGGTGCCTCTCGGCAAACAGTTCTTCTCTCCGCGACTCTGACCAAGGGCATACAGCAATTGTCAGAGGTGTCCCTTAAACATCCCGTTTTCGTTGATATTACATCCTCAGGTAAAAATGATGTTATATTGGTGTTTTTATCAACATGGTCTTTATTGAATAAAAATAATACATCAAGGTATTTTGAAATACAAGATATGCCCATATTGCAAAGAGAGATGACTACTCGCTTACCGGACTGACGTCATTAAAAATAACTGACAAGCGAAAAGAATAAAATAATAATATATTTTCGATGACGTAAAAATAATAAAAATATTTATGACGGTCCGTGAAAACATTATATAAGTATATTATACGTATCTAGCTAAGGATATGAAAAGGTGTTATTAAACGTGAATGGTTAAAGAAAAGAAGAGGGAATATTATATTTTAAATAAAATACTAAGTATCTCTTCACTCGCCGCTTTTGATGGGTGAACATAAATAATAATTGTCTCTTCTTCATGGGCCTCAATCATTGTCGAATCCTTTGAATGGGCTCCTCATATTCTACGCTTTACAATGAATTTAATAAAGCAGCTGTTCATACTCGAGAGGAAAAAAATGTTCATATATGTATGTCTATTAATAGATCACTGACTATCGGACGTAAATAATTAAATAAAATAGTGTTATCAAATGACAAAAATAATATTTATTTGCGAGTTTGCGATCTTTTATTATTTATTAATTATACATTTATATATCTAATTATAATGTAGGAAAATCGTTTTAAGAAAGTTTAACATTAATATATACATATTATCTTGTGTCATAAAAGCATTTGTGTGTGTCACTTGATAGATTATCTTAAAATTTGTCTATACAGATATACTACATATTCTGAATGGTTATGTACAAAAAAACCATTCATAAGAATGGACTTTCAAATACATATTGATCATTTTAATTATTTATTTGTAGATTCCAGCTCTGTGCTACCCATTTCCGAGCAGCACTTTGAGACGGCAGTGCCCGAGGCCCTCCAGCAAACCTTTATCGTCGTTCCCGCAAAGCTCCGACTCATCACTCTCTCATCCTTCATCCTGTGGAAATGCAAGTCCAACAAGAAGGTCCTCATTTTCATGGCCACCCAGGACATGGTGGACTACCACTTCACACTCTTAGAGCAGTCGCTCAGCGAGGAAAGGAAGGTCAACTTTATGAAGCTCCACGGAAACATGGACCAAAGCGAGAGAACCAAGGTCTTTAACGACTTCCGAGACATTGAGAGAGGAACATCTTCGAATGGACTCGTCCTTCTCTGCACGGACGTGGCTGCTCGGGGTCTCGATCTCCCCAAAGTAGATTGGATCGTACAGTATAACCCCCCGATTTCTACGGCAGACTACGTGCATCGTATCGGTCGAACGGCTCGTATCGGCTCCAAGGGGTCTTCTCTTCTTTTTGTGCTTCCAAGCGAAACGGGTTTCCTTCGTGAGGTAGAGGAACAGAAGCTTGCCAGCTTTGTAGAGCTGACTGTGGACAGAGTTCTTGAAAAAGTATTTCCCTCGGATAAGCGTCGCTCCTTAGAGCATGCAGCCACGACGCTTCAAATGAAAATGGAAGAGGCCATTGCAAGGGACGGAAAGCTGAAGGAAATTGGCTCTCAGGCCTATGTGAGCTTCATTCGATCCTATGCCTCCTATCCCAAGGAGGTGCGACATCTCTTTTGCTTCAAGGATCTGCATTGGGGCACATTGCAAGTCTTTTGGTCTCCGGGATGCACCTACGAGGATTACGGGGATTGGCAAGGGGGGTAACTGGGTTAAGAAGCAGGAGCTGAGGGCTAAAAATGCGGAAATAAAGAGGAAGAGCGAGTAGTCAAGTCGCAGAGGAAGAGGATTGATCAGAGAGCACTCATCATGTCTGAATTCTCCTCGGGATTCGATGATATGGATGAGAAGCCTCCGGCTAAAAAGAGGAGCAAGAAATAGTATGATATCTACATGATGTATATATTTTATATTAAATTTGTTTTACATTTTCTCATAAATGAAAATACATTCTGTATGTCATATAATATGTTTGTTGTTGACTTGGGCGTTTGGTTGGATGTGATGATTATAATGCTTCGAATTTATTGCATTGCTCGGATATGATATCCCTTATGAAGGTACGTTGCTTATTAATAATAAACACGATTGGAGTTGGGAGCTGGAGGCTTTACTATTAAGGTGTATGCATCTATAAATAAATAGGATCGAAAGGCAATTCGTAGTGCTTCTGTTATGGCTTCACAATTAAATTTCTTTTAACATAAGGTTCTTTTTTATATGAACCATGGCCATAATAAACATAATGAAGAGCGAAGCATAAAAACTTTATATATATATATAACTAAAAACAGGCTTGTGAACGGAACGCAAAATTGAACGGCGTTCAGCTGAACGCACGTTCAATGAACGGAACGCAACTTTTTTTTGAACGTTGAACGCAAAAAAAAGAGTTTTGCGTTCAGCGTTCAATTTTTCCAAACATTTCTTGGACTTTTTTCGGAAAAACGTCATCACTTTTTTGGGAATTTATTTTCTAAAAAAAAAAACGTCATCACTACGCATTACTTTTTATGAAATTATTTTCTAGAATTTATAAAAAAACAAAAACGTCATCACTACGCATTACTTTTTTTGGAAATTCTTTTCTAAAAAAAAACGTCATCACTACGCATGACTTTTTTTGGAAATTCTTTTCTAAAAAAAACGTCATCACTACGCAGTACTTTTTTCGGAAATTCTTTTCTAAAAAAAAACGTCATCACTACGCATTACTTTTTTTGGAAATTCTTCTAAAAAAAAACCGTCATCACTACGCATGACTTTTTGGGACATTCTTTTCTAAAAAACAAAACGTCATCACTACGCAGTACTTTTTTAATTATTTGAACGCTAACGGAACGCTGAACGCAAAAACATTGAACGGAACGCTAATTTTTTTTGAACGCTGAACGTAAAAAAAGCTGAACACTCACAAGCCTGCTAAAAAACAATTAAATATGAACGGAAAATTTTAAAAATGCATTTTAACTTTAATAATAATATGATCCAGTTTTTATTATTTACCCTTAACAATATTATACAACTTTAAGTATATGAAATCGTAACAGGACACGCACGTACCATTTATCCTCCGTTACTAATATTCTTATCTCTTAAGTCCACTTATGAAGTTAACTATGTTTTCTTTTGCATTAGTGTTTGAAAACCATGTTCCTAATATCGGCCATATAAAACATGACTGATATTAGGAACATAGGCTTTAAACACTAATTCAATTTTGTCATAAAGAAAACATAGTTAACTTCATCAGTGGGCTTTAAGAGATAACAAATATTAGTAGCGGGGGGTAAATGCCCGGGGGGGGGGGGGTATTCCTAAACTCATGAAATATATATTTAAACTAGAGGCATATATACACTCAGAGAGTGCAAACCTCCGCCGTCACGGGGTCCTTATGAGCCTTCCGATGCTGATTTTTCACGACTGGGGCGGCGTAGAGGGACGGGGGAGGGTTCCCCTCGACGGAAATTCCGAGAGAAAGACGCTCCCGGCACCCGATTTCAGAGCACAGCGACATCTATTAGCAGAGTAGGCTAACTTGAAATATTTATTAGTATTTAGCTCATTTTGCATCTTAATTCTGCACTCAGAGATGCCAAAATTTAATCACTTGTTTCTTTTGGCATTTTCAACAACTCCACGAGGTTTTATACGAATCCGTTCGGTACTTTTGAGTTATCCTGCTGACAAACAAACCAACGCCAGTGAAAACAATACTTCCTTCGGCGGAGGTAAAAATGACTGAAACTTTGGTCGAAATTCATTAAGAGGGATCCACATCATAGGACGAATGAATGTGCATCTTCTACTGAAACTAAATCAATGAACCGTTTTAATTAATATCAAGTATATACTTCAGGGAACGGATTTCCCTCAGGGTGGCAAATAATTTAATTGAAAACTTACTCATTTACACTCTTATATAGTAACTTTGCATTACAGTAAACGGGAGTCCATTTGTTCGAAAGCTTTTTTCTTATACATAAAAAGTATAATTTTAATTTCCTATTGTTTTTAAAACTTTGGGCACTTTTATAATAAGAACAGATATGAAGTTCGGAAGAAAAAAATACTTCTGGTATTAGTAGTTCTTTAGCTAGTTGGTTCCGCCCGTTAATTTTGTTAAGTATCTACCGATTATAATGTAGTTGGGAGATTTAAAAAATTGACAATGGAATTATTTTTGAAAACTCAAAAATATTGAAAAGCATACGGCTATCCATTGACATAAGTAATTCAATCGGTAGCAGTATTCTATATGCACATGATAGATAGAAGAATTATTGTAACACTGATCTAAGGAAATACCAAATAGCAATCAGTAGTCATAGCTCTGTTTAAGAGTAAATATGAGTATACTTATTCATTTAAATAACTAACTTTAAAAAAAAACATTCTTATTAGCCCAATTAACGGTCATAAAAGGACCCCTAAAACCAACCATGAAACACTACTCATGATTTCCGTGCTGAAAGCTAGAAAAGTATATACTTCTTTAGCCTAAATAAATTCAACAAACGACTCTCCACCAATATATGGCCATAAATGTCCACGACATAATATAGCAAATGGTACCTTTGTCATAATATTTACATGACGTCACAATTAAAATAAATGGCAAAACAAAAACATCAACAAGAACTCCAAGTGAACATAGAAATGTCAAACGTCTACAACAAGAAATCCTATGGCCTCCTTCACTCATCCAAGGCCGCAAGGGCTCTTCAAAGCCACAAAACATCTTTGGCGATGACTCAGAGTCCGACGACGGAGAAGGGGGGACCTCCGGGACCACGGACTGGATGCGAAAGAGGCTTCAAACACAGGCAAAGCCCAAGAAAGCAGCCTTAGAGGATGAAAGCATATATCAGTACGATGAAGTCTACGATGAGATGCAGGAGGCCAAGGAGAAGGAGTCCGTAAAGTACCGGAATCATACTCTTGAGGGGAAGAAGCCCAAGTATATAGCCAACCTTTTACGAAGCGCTGAGGAGCGAGAACGTGAGAAGGAGAGACGGATTGAGAAGAAGGTGGAGAAGGAACGACTTGCTGAGGGAGAAGAGTTTAAGGATAAAGAGAGCTTTGTCACGGCTGCCTATAGGGAGAAAATGGAGGAGATGGAGCGTTTACAAGAAGAGGAGAGGGCCAAGGATGCCCTGGATGACCTAACGGAAGTAACAAAGCAAAAGGACATGTCTGGGTTCTATCGTCATCTATATAGACAAACCATGGGAGAGGAAAAAGGGCAAAAAGCCCCTTCAAATGAAGGCGGCCGTATAAAGAAGATTAATAATAAGGCCAAGAGCTCTAAAACATATAGAACCCAAAGGGATGAAAGTTCCTTAGAATCCTCTTCCTCTGCAAGTGAAGATGAAGAAGAGAGAAGGTGTATGGATCTCAATGACAACGATACTAATAACGATCCCCTTCCAACGCCCCTTCAAACTCGCGAAGAAAAAGTGGAAGAAATGCGTGGGAAACTAAAGGCTGAGCGAGAAAAACGTGAGAAACGGAAGAGACGCATTGAGCAAGGCGAGGAGTCTTCTTCTTCTTCTGAAGATGATGAGAAGAAGACTGAAGTGAGAGGAGAAGGAGGAGGAGGAAGAGCTCTGATAGGTCTCTTAAAGGACAAACTTCATCCCCTCATAAGGACTCTCTGGTCCAGAAGGAGAATAAGCCCAAGAGGGACGTTTGGAAGAAAATCACTGTTGGGAAGGTGTTTGAGGATGCTGTGCAGAGATATTTTGAGCGGAAGGCTTCCCGGACTCAATTTCCTTTACTGTGATTATAACAATCTGCTTCTCACTCTTTTATAAAGTTATTAATTAAGGATTTGTTGTATTATTAATAAAAAGTGTTGTGTATTTCATCTTTTTTTTTTTAAATATTAAATAGAGGGGGAAAGTGACATGTATTGTAGTCTCTGTATATTTAAAGACTACTCTTTATAAGGAGGACGGATTAAGAGGTAAATGTCGATTTTTGATGGACTGAAGTGAAGGCTTCTTCCTTATTATAATTGAGCGATTCTCTCTTAATCGTTATTCCCAGATCTGCATGAATAATTCCTTCCCACAAAATCCTGGAGATTTTGAACTATAGTTTTCTTTGATGTTTTTGCGTAATAGTTCAAATTTGATTTTAGGATATAAATACTTTTCGAGGTAGTATATCTATCTATCAGACTTGTTGATTTATCGTTCATTTGTTGCCGTTCGCGAACGATGAACGATTAAGTGTTTGACGAACGATAAGGAAATTCCTTATCGTTCGTTTTGGCGCCAAAAAAAAGAAAGATTTTCACTTTCTAAAAAAACGTCGACAATTTTTTCATTATGATGAACGATTCAATTCAAAATAACGATGAACGGCGAACATAACTTATGGTGAACGACAAGCGACAATTTTTTGCGAACGTCAACAAGTCTGATATATATATATATACAGGGTTGTGAACGGAACGCTAAAATTTGTCTTTTTGCGTTCCGTTCAAATAATATTCAAGAGAAATCACCCAACCTCGATTTTAGTATGTATTATACATTTTTATCAGTCATAGTTGTTGTCGGTCACTAAATTTAATTATTTAGTTACTAACAGAACTTTATTTATTCCGTTCGTTATCCCTTTCGATCATTATCGTTCTGACCTCAAAACTAAGGAGAGGGAAGCTGCGTCCAGGTGTAGAGTGTTAATTGATGCACTCTCTTTTGGGATCAAACAAAAATTTGGAGTCTACTTTGAACGTAGGGAGATGCTAATTTCTTCAGCATATCTCCCTGAGTTCAAAGTAGGCTTTTTAGACATCGCAAAGCAAGAGTTAGCAAGAAATTATTTAGTAGAGGAGGCCGAAGAACTGGGAGATTTTCCTTCTAGCCAACTTTTGCAAGAATTGGCAGCGGAAGAAAAAGGCAATTTCTGTGCCAAGAGGCCGAAGAAGACTGACTCAGCTAAGCAGGAGGTTGACTGCTTCTTAACCGATGAGTTTTAGGCAATGGAATCAATTATTGCTTATAAAAGGATTAAAAAGATTTTCATTCGATATTATTTTATACTTCCGGCAGTGCCAGTTTGGAGAGACTCTTCTCCAAATCTTAACTTTTATTGTGAAGGACAAGGCAAAAGATAGGAGATGAAAATTTCGAAAAGCAAATAAACAGTGTAATTTAAAACTAATGTTATTCTTAAGATTGTAAATAAATAAACTTTTCGTAATTATTCTCAGATAAAGCAATAATTAGTAGTATAGACCGAAAATTTGGTGAACCATATGTGGTTGGGATTTTTACATATTTGACTTTTCATATTGTAACATTTTGGGTTGGGGTAAAAAAATATGTTAATTTATCGGGCCGAGCCTCTGGTTCAATTATTTTATATCTTAAATATATTATCGAAGTTTGTAAAGTTTTTGGAACTTTAATTACTGTAACTAACTTCAAGCCGAAACTATTAAAGCCTGGTTTGAAATTTATACCCGATACATACGAGGATGCAGTGAAAAGTAAAGAACCTTATTATAAGATTTTTTTTGAAATCCATTTTTGAACAGAACGCAAAATTGAACGGCGTTCCGTGGAACGGAAAGAATTGAACGGAACGATGAATGGAACGGAAAGAATTGAACGGAACGGGAAAAAGTGGAACGCGTGCAAGCCTGTATATATATATATATATATGTGTGTGTGTGTGCATTTGGTTCGATAGAATGACATCCATGTTGATATAAATAAGCATTTTAACATTAAAATTCGTTATAGAACCCATGATCTTATTTAATACAATATTTTATTTAACGATAACATAATCACATATATAGCCACGCTATAAATAAAATATGAAAATAGTATAAATAATCTATTTAATCAGGAATATTTTAAACAGAGGAAAATAATAGGTCATTCAAAACTTCTTATCAGAGGAGTTGGAGACAAACAACCGATGACAACAACCTCCCTTCACGCAACCTAGAAAATAGCCCCATCATCTTCAAAAATGTGCTTTCTTGGGTAATAGTATTACTAATACACTTTATTTTCTTTTTTCTTCTCACTTATCGGAGCTTTGTTTACTTTACCACCATATCGTGATTGATAATCTCTACTCCAAATAGTAGTTAGTAGTAATAGGAACATGACCTACAACATATTCCGTACATCCTTCCTCAATTAGTACAAGCAATCAATCTAGGCGCATTTCAGCATGCAGTGGAAATCATGGACCATTTTCCAAATCCTCTTCTTCCTCACATTCCTCATATCCGGCCTCCTCATCAATGTATGCCAGGGGATCGGCTACCTTTTACTTCCTCGAAGAGTCTTTCGAAGACTCAACTACTATCTCCAATGGAGCATGTACGGACAGTTCATATTCCTCTTTGACTGGTGGTCAGGCTCAGAGGTACGACTCTATGGCCCCTCTAGCGACGAAGACGCCCACTTTGGCTCCGAACATGCCTTAATCCTGTGCAACCATCACTACGAGACAGATTGGCTCTTTGGATGGATCATCGCGGAGCGATTCCGCGTACTGGGGGAGCAAAGGTATTTATGAAGGCCATACTCAAGTACGTTCCCATCCTTGGATGGGGTTGGGCCCTCTCTGACATAATATATGTCAAGCGAGACTGGTCGGAGGACCAAAAGATGCTTCCGCAGGCTCTTAAGACCCTTCATGACTATCCGCATCCCTGGTGGCTGCTTATATACGCCGAAGGCACTCGATTCACGGATGCGAAGCATAAGGCATGTGAGGAGTTCCGTCTCAAGTCCCAGGATCCGGATCTTCCCCATCTTCGCCATCATCTCATCCCTCGCTTGAAAGGCTTCTATCACACTCTAATGAACTTGGATCCGAGAAAGGTCCCTGCCATCTACGACGTCACAATTGTGGCCAAAAAGGCGGATTCCACTATTTCACGCATCATTGGAGGCCTCCGCCTTGAGGCTGATGTGTATGTGCGCCGCATTCCCATAAAGGACATAGAAAAGAATGAGGCCTCCATTAAAAAGTTTCTCATGAAGACCTATGCGGAAAAGGATGCCCTCATTGATACTTTTATTCAATCTGGAACCTTTGGGAAAGACTCAAAGGCCCTTCATTTCCCAGAGAGGCGACTTCATTCCCTCATCAATGTCATATTACTCAACTTTGCCGTTTTGGTTCCATGCTCCCTTGCCTTGATTTCCGTTCTTATGAAGGGATCAAGTTGGCATGTTGGACTTCTTCTATCCCTGTGCACCCTTCTGTACTTTGGTATGAAAAAGATGATTGGGATTACAAAGGTGAAGGAGAGCTCTGACTATGGCAGCAAGAAGTCCAAATAGCCTCATTGAAGACTCCTCCATTCTGTGGTATATATCTATATTGTCAGTAGTTAAATACATTAATTTTGTAATGTAATAAATAAATAAATATGTATAAAAAATAGTCAATTTGTATATACTTTTTATTAGAATCAGATCACGTACAAATAATTAAGAAGTTGAATAAAGGGAATGAAGCTCCTTTTCAATACTTATTTTAATAGTTACTTGCAGATGCTACCCGGCAATGTCCAGTTTGACCTAATATTATTTCCTCGGTACCTCAAACTTAAAGAATACTATGAGCCTAAAAGTCATTATTTTACAAAATAGATTGTCCTCCATTCTTTATTAAATACTAAATATTATATTCTACCCGAGATTGCCAGGGATTTTTTGGGGGGAATGTTCTCTTTAACGGTATATTTCTTTTGTACATAAAGCCTATCCATCGAAAAGTTGATAGAATATAGAACTAAGCTTTTAGGAGAGTCAGAGGACCGAACAGATAAATAAATGATTTTATATTAGTATAAATATGAATATATATGTTTTTTTTTGGGGGGGGAGGGACAATCACTCACTCCAAAATATTATTCCTTAGCACCCCAAAATCCTTCACATATTTTTTTTTCCAAATCTAATGCGCTATTATCAAGAAATCGTACAAAACTTATTTCCTAGCATAAAATAGCATTATGTAAAACGTTCAAAAAAGGTCAAAAAACAAACCTCAAAGTCATCCAGATAAAATTTGTTCCAAATATAACCTGGCAATTTTAAGAAATCGCAACAAAAAAAAATAGCGAATTGAATAAACACGGCGATAATGAATTTACCGGGAAGTTCCGTTATCACAAAAAACTCCCTGAGCCCTCAAAATTATTTACAGAGCATTTTGTTAAGATCTTGTGAATCGTTTGGAGAAGTCGGTGAAACAAACGGAAGTGTTATATTATTAGGTTAAATGACAATTAAGAATATTATAATATGATAATATATATTTGATGCATGATATATATCTATATACATACAGTCGTCCCTCGCAAAGTCGCGACGGCCCGGATCACTACACAACCACGCGATATATATGAGGGTCGTGATGTTGATATATATTGAAATTTGGAGTTCATATGGGGACGCTTTGCCGTTAAAAAACGGGAACCAAGCCGTCGTAGCCTAGTAAAAGAACTGTGAGATGTCGAGGGGCGAAGTAGCGAGGGCCGACTGTACATAATAATCTGGACAAGATGTGGTAATCATCCGAGATTCCCTGACAGTATGTTATTAATATAATTTGTAATAACAAGGCCCAAAGTGGTTTAAATGTTCTGATGAAATGGTATATATATATACATACATACATATAATATATATATATATCGGAATGTTGTAACGGAACGTTCTATTTGTCACGAATATATATATATATATATATATCAAGCAATATGATGTTCTTTATAGATTTCTATCTTCTATTGCATTTTTTTTTCTCACAAATAATAAGTATGTTACTATAATTAGAACCCATGTGTTCATAAATATTCTACTGTCAAACGTCACTGACACTCTTATTTTGTAGTAGTAGCAGGTAAACGGCCCATGACGGCCAAATAAATAATTTGGCCGAGGACTTCTTGTATTTTTTAAGAGTTGAGTAAAAGAAGAAGTCCACTTTTTTCTCTCTTTGTAGGCTCTGAGTACTGTCAGTGTGGGTGGACGCAATAAGAAGACTTAATTTCCGTGTCTCGGGCTAAAGGGGTACTTGGGGGGAAAGTAGAAATGAACTCCGAGGACATCGAGTCCCTCCTGGAGTGCTCGGTTTGCTTAGAGCAGCTTGACGAGACCCATAAAGTACTCCCTTGTCAACATACGTTTTGTTGTGGATGCTTAGGTAAGGCTTCAAGAGTGGCCTTGAGGCATAGTCAATATACCTATACTTCTATCTCCTTCTTTTGTTGTTGTAGAAAGAATCATTCGCAAGAGCAGCAGCAGTTGTAAGGGATCGTATTTATGTCCGGAGTGTCGATCTGAGTGCAGCACTCCGCTTGAGGATTACCTACAAACATAATACTCAACCGTATCCTAGAGAATCTCGTCAAAAAGCCAAGTAGCAGCTCCGCAGAGAGCCCTCCATCACGCCCCTCCGCCTCCTCGGCCCAGCAAGGCTCCAAGCAGCACGAACCGTGCACATCAAGTCTACCGAGCCCTCTATGACTACAAGCCCGTACAGAGCGATGAGCTTGAGCTTCAGAAGTCCCAACTCTACATCGTTGTGGAGAAAAGAAGCGATGCCTGGTTCAAGGGCTACTCCCTCCAGTCTCTCAAAACGGGATTCTTCCCTGGGAACTATGTACAGCACGTACGAAATGATCGGAGCCTGCACAGCAGCATATACGAAGTGAAGAACCTGGGCCGACATCCTCCAAACCTACTAGTAATAGCTCTGGGAGCAAAGACATCGATCTCATCGATCTCCGTGGGGAATCCTTACACCCCCCAATCCTGAAGACTCCGAATGCTTTCGAGGAGAATCTCCTCCGCATTTCTCCTCCTCCACGACCCTTGTCTTCCTCATCTAGGGAGAAGCTGAAATGCATTGTCCCCTTCCCTGCTAGTGGGAAATATGAACTCAACATGGTGCTGGGAGACGTTGTCATTCTCATTAGTAAGCGGGAGGATGGCTGGTGCAAAGGGACCCTGGAGAGAACGGGACAAGTCGGCCTATTCCCCTATAGCTTTGTGGAGCCACTCAAATAATGATAATGAATATCGTAGCAACTCTGATCTGGGATGACTTGAATCCACTTACTCTTTAGTATTTATCAATGACTTGAACATACTCAAATTATTATGAATGAACATATTGATATTAAATGCTGATATGATCCAAATAACCCTGTGAATAATAGTCATTATATATATTTAAAATAACAATCACTTTCACAATATTTTTATACAAAAATTTATATCAGTGGATAGAGAATCTCATTGTATTAATCTATTTAATATGACGTCAGATGAAACTTCAATTATTATTACTTTCCCTATCCAGATGACAAGGTTGATCCATGCATCCCAATGAACTCAATGACGCATCAGCAATCTTGATCTTGCCATTATGTGAGTGTAATAGGTGTTGATTTAGAAAATAACAGCAGTAGCTTATGTCACATCTGACGTCATACTAAGCAGATGCATACAAAGGGATTGTCTATTCTAGACGTTTTTTTCCTAAGAGTATATAATCTTGGGCCAGGTTTTTCGGGTTCTAAAAGTTACTTTTCAGCGTGTGTCATGAAATAATCTGCCAATTTGGTTCCTTTTCCTATCAAGCCCCGCATGCCAATTCCTTTGTGAGTTTTTTTTTCTTCTCCCAGATCTCAGATTTTCATTTCCATTGGTGCTACTTATTGGCGATAAATAAAAGTAGTCATCCTTTTCGCCAGATAATATATATATTTATGTCATTTTTGAAGTATATTTAATTATAAAGAAAACAATAGCTGCCCCTTTTTAGACCATTATTATTCTGATAGATACTCGTGAAACAAACGCGTCTTTCAGCCATCACGTGACCCCATGATATCTCTCTCTTTGTTTCTAAATAATTCCCTATGGCCTAAAAAACAATCTCAATATTTTTATAATTCTATAGTTTATATATATCAGTCATCTAATAACCTCTTGGAAATTCTAACTCATCAATAAATAAATCTATATATATATATGACCACAATTCTCAAAAGTGTTCCTCCTCTTGTCAGCTGTTGTTTACATTATTACCAGACTTTTATAAGATTTAAGTGTAATCCGTATGAGACTAATAAATGCCTTCAACTCATAACTTATAGTATAATCTCTAATAAACATAACACTTTTTTCAGTTGGTGACTCACTTTTCTTGAGTTTTCATGGATACGTCATAAATCTTATTATTTTGACTTCGTCACAAATATATCGAGGATATATTTTTTATGCAATCAAAATACATTAACATATTGTAATTATATTATTCCATAGAGATATAAAGACATAGAGGGCTTTTGGATTCTTCAGAGGAATACGTTTTTGTGCCCAATATAAACAAATTTTTCTTTCTCTTGGATCAGCTTACGATGACGTAGTACAAATTCCTTTGTTTATATTGGTCTCAGGCGACGGTTGAAGGATGTGTCTCTGCTATTGAAGGGAATAAGCTCTCTATATCTTTATCTCTCTGTATTCTTCCCACTAGCCAGTGGTTTTTATTGATGTTACATGGGGAAGGGGGAAATCAGCTCTCTTGTCAATATGGGCTTGTATGCCAATTGAATTTGATTCGGGTCACATAACCAAAAAAAAAAATCGCATAGCCTTTGAGACTACAACACGGGATCCTCAGATGCGCACTGTTGATAAGCGTGCTTAAGTGTATTTTTAAAAAGCGCCATAGTCCCCTGCTGTCCCGTGAAATGGCTCCTTTTGAGGATTCATAAAGGTTGAAAATATTGGAGAGATAACTTTGTAAGGACTGGTTTCCATCCTATCCGGGATACACTCAGGAACATAGTATTTATCAGTCAAAATCATAAATATAAAAGTTATTAATAACATATCCGAAAGCATTAAGGTGTGTTTTATTGACTCGCCTCAAAAGTAGATCGTAGAGAATGCAATTCACAAAATAGTGGGAGGGTGTGTAATGAGATATCAATATGACACTAGCTTGAGAGCTACTAAAAGTGACAAAATAATATATATATAGATATAATATGATAAAAGATAAATAAATTAGAAAGATAAAAACTTAATTAATTAAAATTAGCCTTGTTGCCGCTCGCCTTGCTTCAAGGTTGCCCGTCTCAGTTCAAGAGACGAATTCCATGTTTTTGCCATGTTGATCACAGAAAAAGTGCAGCCCATAGAATTAGGACTCCATAGATCGCTCCTTCCACTTCTTGTCCTGGAGTCTGAGGTGCAGAGGACATCACTGAGAGGGGAATTTGAAAGATTGACCGCCTTCCTAGCAGCCATCCCTGACTGCCGAACAACAATCGCGTTTATTGCTGGGATTCCCGCTCTGTCGAGGAGGTCAGCCGTCCTCATTCTGTCAGAATATCTAAATTAACTCAGAGAATTGTCTAAAACACAAGTGTTATTATTAATATACTAATTAATAAATAGGCTTTTGAGTAAAGGAACAATATGAGGCCTTATCGAGTTTCTTTCTTCTGGTGTTCCATGTGGTATATGCAGAGCTGGGATTCGGTAGAAAAATCTACCGCCGGTTCGAATTCTTTGAATTTTATATGCTTGAAATAGAGTCCAAAATAAAAATTCTTGAGATTCAAATAGCTCATTTTGTTTTTTAAACATTATCTTACAAAAATCATTAGTTAATTCCTGCTGACAATTGTTATCAATATTCAAATAATGTGAATAAAACTTTAATATAGATATTAAAATGACGAATCTGAATAAAAACGAATTTTATAAAAAGATATCGACAATTGCCCGTATACGTACAGCATTATATATATATATATATATTTAATTTGTATACTAGTGTTTTCATTCTTGGAAAATATGCCCACTTTACAACGACACAATTAACAATTGAACTGTTTTAATATAGGAATATGTCATAATAAGAAAATGATAATACATTGTGTTTCACTTTTCTTAACAATTTTATTATAAAAGAAAAACCTTATTGTGTTTAAAATGAATAAATACTTTGATAAAAATGAACAAATATCATCGATATTTCGTCTCAAATATTGTTTATGTTGTAAAATGATCTACAAAGGCAATTTTGGACTGCTATTTAACCATTTTCAATTTGAGTATGTCCAAATAATCAATTTTTGCTAACTGACTTCTATTGCTTAGTTATCATTCATATTTACTTAACATTGGTTGTATATGATTGATGGAAGGATGAATTAATGAAAGAAACTCATTTGGGGACACGGCTCAAATATCCAACTATATCTTTCAGTTTAATTTATTATTTACTCCCGACACTGTGTGCATTAGGGTTGTTCTTATTTTCAAATGTTTGAAATGTTAGCGACTTTGAGCATTTTCTGTTTCTTGGTGATAAAAGAAGACGACATACAAAGTTTGAACAAAATCGGTCAACATTACGAGGTCGCGCAACGAGGTCAAAGTTTTAAAAATTTAGTAAAAATATAGTTTCCGCAAATTTCTTCAAAATGGTGGACGTTACAGACTTCAATAATAATTATTAATTTATTATCTCAAGGTTTACTAAGCTTAAAGTACTATTTTACTCTGAAGCGAACAAATCATCTTCAACAGGCGAGTGAAGTTAATTGATACAAAAAAGCTATGAAATAAGCTATCAATACTCACTCCCTTTCTTGCTTTGTTTTTACTGAAAACTTTGTTTTATTAAAAAACATCAAACATACGTCTGGTAGTAAATTAGATTTCCTTTAAATAATGATTATTATTGAAGTCTGTAACGTCCACCATTTTGAAGAAATTTGCGGAAAAAATATTTTTACTAAATTTTTAAAACTTTGACCTCGTTGCGCGACCTCGTAATGTTGACCGATTTTTGTTCAAACTTTGTATGTCGTCTTCTTTTATCACCAAGAAACAGAAAATCCACAAAGTTGCTAACATTTCAAACATTTGAAAAATAAGAACAACCCTAGTGTGCATGGTATAGAGAAGATATATAAATAAGATCTATATAGAAATCAATCTAAATATAATAAACAAAACCTTGTATTTATTGAGTGGAGCTTTCAATCCATATATATATATATATATATATATATATATATATATATATATATATATATATATATATATATATATATATATATATGAATATAACTTTTCCCCTAGACGATTTGATTGATTAAAACAAGGTTCAAGATCTAAAACGTCCTGTTTTGGTAGCACAATTTACAAAGAAACTTGCTTTCACTAGAATATCAATTAAAACACTACCTACTTTTCATCTTCTTTCAATTTATTATGATGTCTAGTCTTTACAAATATTATCTATATTCCTCTGCGGCCAAAAATAACTTGAACATATTTTTATCCATTTCTATCATTAAAAAATATTTTTAGAAATTTTGCTCGACCATGGCTCATTTATTAGTTTCATGTAATCAAACGAACCAAATGTGATCATAAATGCTTAATAAAGCTACTTTGTCTGATAAGCTGGGCCCAAAAGTCAGTAATTTCCTTTAAAAATGCATTTTATACAAAAGTGTCTTTTTTATTTTTAATCTTTGATTCATGATAAACAAATATTATTTCAGTACTTTTAATCTACATTTTATATATTTACGAAGAATCGTATTTAAAAATAGTACTCATGATAAAGTGACAGTTTAAAAAAACCCTAACAAAATATAGATGTGCCACAGAAAAAGTAAGACAAGATTTGGATTCAGGAGGTCTCATTTTATTTATCTATACACATTTAGTTCACTCGCATATGTTCATATTACATAAGTTTCTTAAAATTTGTATCATGGGTTTTGTTGAGATAAAATGGGTTTTATAAATGTCAAATGAGTTACAATAATTTTCTGTTTTGTACAAACATTCCTCATAAAAAGTTAGACTTTGTACAAAGAATATGTTTTAAGTCACATGAGATGCTTTTTCTATTTCTTTTTTCCTCTCTTACCTTGAAAAGTAGGTAGTAAAATCAGAAAAGGTGATTTTCTGTTTTGTACAAACATTCCTCATAAAAAGTTAGACTTTGTACAAAGAATATGTTTTAAGTCACATGAGATGCTTTTTTCTTTTTCTTTTTTCCTCTCTTTACCATGAAAAGTAGGTAGTAAAATCAGAAAAGGTGATTTTTCTGGTCTTTTCTGGTCCCATCACTTTGCAAATAGCTTTATAAGGTCCGTCTTGACCCAAGGATTGCGGACATACAGACGGACGGACAGAGGTTGGTGAATTATTATATAGATTCAAGGGAGATTGACCAAAATCTGTTGTCCTATGATATTTATAGGCCTACTACCTATGTGCTCTCCGTGTTAGAATAATAAATATAAACCAACTTTGTCTCTGAACCATGGGACACTGTATTAAATACTACATATATTGGGTCCAATATGTTTTTGATATTCAAGAGAAATACACTTTACATGTTGATTAGTTTCTCGATTGAACCCCTCTAAATAGAACTTAATCCGGTATCACCCATTAGTGAAGATTTTATATAGATGCCATAATTTTTAAGTGTAAAAAACTGTTTAAAATGCTTATATACAGAGCTGCGACTACCGAATGTAAATCGGTACTACCGACGGTAGATTTCATATACCGATACGATTATACGATATTCGGTAGAAACTACCAAATACCGTACCGATTGACAATCGGTACGGTATTTGTACTAAGTACTTAGGTAAAAGTGGAAGCGCTCCCTTGTGTAAAGAACTGAACTTTGCAAAATAAATGAACAACTACGTAGCTCCAATGGACAACTTATAGTATTATAGAGCAGATATATAAATATACATCCAATATAAGTGCATGCTATACATTGAATACTAGAGTACCTGAAAGTGCATTTAATATCGGACAGTAAATGAAAAAAAATCTATAGCCTTCCATTTCCTACAAAATCCAAGTACATATATAATTTATATGAGATAAGTATGTAATAAATTTCAACTAATCTCTAATAAATTATAACAAATTATGTTCTGAATTATCCTGTGCTATAAATTGTCCGATATTAAATGCATATGAAGAAGTCACAGAGCAGATACATAAATAAATTTATCTCTCTTTCATACTTACCGTACCGAATATCGATCGATACTGTATATATATAGTATACCGAATACCAAACCGGCGGTAGATTTTTCTACCGAATCCTAGCTCTGCTTAAATATTTTATGCTTTATAAATGTTAATCTAGTCTAGATGACGACGCATGATTTTTTTTTGGAGTAAAGCATTAATGGCGAATCATTCGCATTAACAATTAACATCCGATATCGGCGGTTTTTTATGACGAATCCCAGCTCTGTATTTGGTTTGCATTAGTATTTCTGCAGCATTATTTTCAGATTTCAATATTTATGATTGCCATGAAATTTTATTTCCTAATTAGACTAAGTTACAAGAAGGGAACACAAAAAGGTTGTTCTCTCCAATTTAAATGATTTTTTTCATTTGGCAACACTACTTTCCTTATTTTTCTACTTCCGATAGTCAGTGTTGTTCCCTAACGCGCGTGCGAGTAATATATTACTTATTTATATTACTGCGACTAACTAGAGATAACAATCATATTATATATTACTTTCAAGTAATAACTAATATGTAATATCCTAGTTGCATATTACTTTCGTGAAAAAAAATATTCGACAGGCATTTTTGATGAAAATTAATGAACTGTGAATGTATGTGACATCACCCGGTGGACATAATCTTGTTTATTAATAAATTGAAAATGCACGTTAATATTAATAAATATTTAAGACAGGGGATTCCATTAGACCCAAACACACAGAAAACCTTTTTCGTTATTTGTGGAGGATTTTATCGTAAAGAAAATAAGTTTCTCAAAGCCCTCGGCCCCGCATGTCGGTTGAGGCTTCTTGGATTGAAACCCACCGCCAACCCTAATTAGGAATGAGAGGAATCCTAATTTACAATATTATACACCCCAAGCCCTCGGGTCCCGCCTGCCGCTATGGGCTATTATTTAGGGTTGAACCCCACCGCCAACACTGGTTAGGTATAAAAGGTGGCCTTATTTCAATCTCATACACCCCAAGCACTCGGGTCCCGCCTGTTGATATAGGCTTTTATTTAGGGTTCAGCCCCACCGCCATCCCTAATTACAAATGAGAGGAACCCTAATTTACAATATATACACCCCAAGTTCCCGGGTTCCGCCTGACGATATAGGCTATTACTTAGTGTTGAAACCCACCGCCAAACCCTATTAGGGACCCTATTTTTCATTCAAATTCAGCCCAAGTCCCCAAGGACTCCTTTTGTACCTAACCAGTGTTGGCGGTGGGTTTCAACCCTAAATAAAAGCTTATATCATCAGGCGGGACCCGAGTGCTTGGGGTGTATGAGATTGAAAGTAAGGACTCCTTTATACCTAACCAGTGTTAGCGGTGGGTTTCAACCCTAAATAAAAGCCTATATCAGCAGGCGGGACCCGAGGGCTTGAGGTGTATGATATTGAAAGTAAGGACTCCTTTTATACCTAGCTAGAGTTGGCGGTGGGGTTCAACCCTAAATAATGCCCATAGCGGCAGGCGGGACCCGAGGGCTTCAAAGTAATATTCGACCAACACTGCCGATAGTCGAAGTGATGCTCCATCTTTCGACAAATATGATTGGACAAAATAACGATCTCTTTTTCTCCTGAAATTGAGCAGTTTCTAAATATAATTATTATTGATGAAGAGATCCCTTCAAAGAATTCTACAATAACTTGAATGAAAAGAGACAAGCATTTATTTCATCCACTTAAAAAAAAATATGGCGTAATCAATAAAATAATATATTTCTTGACCTAACAATAACTGAATAGACTAATCAACAAAACGAAGATTCATGTCCGAGTCAGACATTGATGAAACAAAGAAGATAAGGAAGGAGGTCCTATTATTAGAATCCCTTGAACATTCAATCAAGGAAATTATATAAATCAACAAAATTTTATTTTTCTGACTTGCCACTGTGACGTCACTAAAATAGTTGTCAAGTTAAAAGTCAGCTCTCTAGGCATGTGGACATACCTTGTAGTCTTAAGGAATATAAAAAAGGAGAAATGACAAAAGTAAAGCCCAGTAACGTTATTTTAAGTGGATTTAATTTTTCTTCTCTTCTGACCCTCCAGCTATTAGTTACATTGGTGGTTTCACGTCTATCAAAAAAATATTACCAGGGGACAATGGTGCTTGAACGGTCCAAAACGCCGTACCGGTAAAATATTAAAGGTGGACACAGGGTGCCATTTAAAGAGGAAGACATAAGCCATACATAAATTGTAATGTAAAAAACAACATTCTTTGTACGCGATAATTTATTACATTTAAAAGAACATATTTCCCCCCTATAATTATAAAATTATATCAAGGTCATAAAAACCATATGATGCTTCCCGTTAATGCCCTGGATTTTCTGGGAATGTATATATATATATATATATATATATATATATATATATATATATATATATATATATATATATATATATATATATATATATATATATATCTGTTGTAACACAGATACCCCAATGTGTGGTTGTGTTCTTTACTTAGTTTATGTAATTTGTATATGTTGTTTTTAACAGTAATAAATTTCTAACTGACAGTATATATATATAAGAAAAACATTCTTTGTACGCAATAATTTATCACATTTCAAACAAGATGTTTTCCCCCTATAAATTTAAAATTATAATAAAACCATATGATGCTTCCCGGTATTGACCCGGATTTTCTGGGAATGTATATATACGGAATATATCGGACAAAGAAATTTGTATACATTTTGCAAAGAAATATATATGTATGTATATATATATATATATACAGAAAAGGAATTTTGCAGGACCAAAACACACCTTAAAATTTGTTCAGAATATAATTTGGCCGTTCTAATAAATCGCTAAAAGCCGTTTTCCGTCGAATAAAATAAACATGCCATGCTTTTTCAAAAATTTCTTCCAATAATGTTGACAAGAAGTCACTGAACTTATTGAAATAATATTGTAAGTCCATCTGGTCCTGGACCTTTGTTTTTTTATTATAAGTTTTATATAATCTCTTATCTCAGAGGCGTTAATTTTTTCCTCAAGAATATTTTTAAAGAGGTCTTCAATCAGTGATTTGAGTTTCAATTTGTCTGGTAAAGCCTTTTTTATAAATTATGCATTTTAAACATTTAACATTGTCTATTACAATCTTTTGCGAATACATTTTTAATATAAATTATTATATATTTGATTTTTAAGGATCTCTTTTTCCTGTTATTTCCGCTTTATATGTATACAATATATTATTTCTTATATAGAGTTTATATATCTATCTTATATATATATATATATATATATTATATATATATATATATATATATATATATATATATATTATACGGATGTTATCCGGCGCTGCCCGGATTTTCCAACTTGAAAATAGTCTTTGAAATAGAAAAATAATCATAATAATGATATTAGTGATGTTTTCCCATATGATTTTTAATATTAAATCAGTTCCTTAAAACACATCATTGTGTTTTTATGTAATTTCTTCCTTTCTATACTTAAGGCTGGATATTTAGTTATGGTTAAAAGAAGTTATTTTTCATTCATTTAATAGAGTGCCTTTGTTATTTTCTTATGAAAAGTACTTCCTTAAAAAGTCGGTATTGTGTCTTCCTTTCCATTTTTTTCCGTTTTCTATTCCTTAAGGCTGGGGTTTTAAACTTCATAAAGAGAAATTATTTTTGAAGTCATTTCATAGAGAACATAAATATGTATGTAAACGCTGAAAATCGAGTATTCTTGTTTTGTCTCCGTTGATGGAGGAAAATAGCATAAGAAAAAACTTAAATGGGAGTGCAACTCATATCTTAATCAAGAAAAGTTGAGAGTGATTGCCGTCACTCTCCCTCTCTCGCATTATTAAAATTTGATTAGCGCGATATTGCAATATAAAAAAGTTGTTATTTTCCACAAACTTTAAAATTTGGGGGGAAAGACAGGGAAAAAAAACTCATTTTCATAACCTCTGAAAAAATATTTCCAAGGAATTTTTTAAATCCCATTAGAGCTCTCTGTATAATGGCTCGTCAACTATCTCTATGGGAATAAAAGAAAGTGACCCTATTGCTTTAAAGAAGTTGTCGTCAGGGATGCCCCATGTCACCTCTTTTGTTTGTTGGGAGTATCGTGGATCTTAGTAACGCAATAAATACAAATTTTAGGGGTTTTGGAGTCGATTTTGGTCTGGTAAACACATTTTAGATATGTGCCGATGACTTTACATTAATGTTGGAGGCCAAGAGGCGAAAAACATTATGCAAGCGGATTGAGGTCATCTTAATTTCTTTAGGAAATATCAAAAGATCTGGGCTGGAAATCACCATAAAAAACTTTAATTCTTCGTATGGGGATATGAATCCTCATTGCAGGGAACAATTGCAATTGCTCTGTACGGGAAACAATATAAGTTTTAGGAATTAATGTGGACTTCTCAAGGACGTCGGAGGTCAACTGACAAAGTTGCAAAAGCACCTCTATATCAGCCTCAAGGAGGCAATAAATTTAGTCTACAAAAAAGGATTAACCTTTACAACGATCACATTGTTCCTACTGTCCTTATAAAGCTCTGCTTCTATATCTTGGGCTTGCAGAAAAAGCGATCTCGGAAGAAAATTTCTGGCTGAATGTGCTATTTCATAAAAGCTATTTTCCTTCTTTGAAGAGACCCAGTCAATATCGGTGGTGGTCCTGTCTTTCTCGCCAGAATATTACCACTACTTTATCAAAAGCTTATAGTAACTTAACGTTTCACCCAGATCATGAATGGCGAGCTGTCTTCACTTCAAGTCCGGTATTTTTTACTGATGTTTGGGACAGAGTTTACAACGGAAAATTGAGGGAAGATCTACATTTTGTCGACAATAACAAAGGATCTCTGGACTGGCACCCCTCTCTTTTTAGCCTCTTCAACGGTAGACATAGTTCGACAAAATTTTTAAAACCCTTTTATTTACCACATCTCGCTGGACCAGGGGAACTGGAATGGAAAGCATTGTCTAGGGAATTATTTCTATCACGACCTCAAACGAGAGCCCGTGTTTTAACTATGGAAGATTTTATACCCATTAAAAAGAGCTGCTACAAATCATCTTCCTCCCATACCATGACATTTGAAGATTTCTTTTGCTACAAATACATTATAGCAGCAAATGAAATTGTGATACTATTTAAGAGAGCTGAAACTTCCTGTTCTCCTTGGAAGCAGAGAATTTTTCTTCCATCGCCAGATTAAGGACGAGAAAGATTCACCGCTCAACTCCAGATTTCGG
>CP045899.1:23858608-23886585 GCA_013387185.1 Caligus rogercresseyi | reverse complement strand
TATATATATATATATATATATATATATATATACAGGTGGTAAATCAAATCCGGTCAGTGTTTCAGGACATCCTTTAACAAGGAATATATATATATATATATATCTTTATAAGTCGTTACTCAATTATGAGAATAAATTGAGTATGATTAATGGGTCTATTTAGTCCCAATTTATTGATCCATTATTTAGTTAATGAAAAAAAATAGGTTTCCTTTTATATGAACCTCTTTTTACTTCAGACTCATGAATCACTCATATACCACCTATGGCACGGTCTTTGTTGAATATAAGAACAAATTATCCACTTGTGTGTGTTTAGTCCCCATAAATAGTTGATTGAGTCCCCCAACTGTTTGACTATTTAGCCTTCGAGCTGAGTAATGTAGACACCATGTATTAAAATCAGAGCTAACCTTCTGAACAGTGTTATAACGTCTCCGAGTCTGGGTCAAGTCTACATACACAACTCAATTAGAAGAATCAATGTATATGAACAGATATAAAAAATGTTGACGCAGATTATTTATTGATTTTACCATAAAAGACCGCAAACGAGTTTTTTTTTTTGGTACCAGATTTACGGGTGTCTATACAATCAAATATAATGACAAATCAAAGTTTATAAAATCTTGATTTCACTATCTAAGACCGATATATCGATCTGCCAAATTAATTGGTTCTAATAAAATTTTTTATTAAAATTGACATCGACAAAATATGGCCGCTGATAATTGCCCCTATATACTTTATTAAAAATTATATTTTAGACTAGTTACAAATGTAACTAATTGCCCATGGCAAGAAATATACTCGATTACCCAACTTTCATAACAAAGTCGACTACAATTGACGGGCTATACATATAAAAGTTAATTTATTTTCATTAACTACTGTAAATAAGCGAATTCTCGTTCTCTGGGTGTCAAAGTGTAGCTCTTTAAATAAAAAGTTTATTTTTCAAATCACTTACATTCAATTAACTAAAGGCATATACAACTCAGAGTGCAAACCTCCGCCGTCACGAGGTCCTTATGAGCCTTCCGAGCGGATTTTTCACGACTGGGGAGCGTAGAGGGACGGGGGAGGGTCCCCTAGACGGAATTCAAGAGGAGACCTCCCGGGCACCCAATTTCACAGTACAGCGACATCTATTGGCAGAGTAGCTAACTTGAAAAATTTAGCAGTATTTACCTCATTTGGCGCCTTAATTCTGCACTCAGAGATACCAAAATTTAATCACTTCTGGCTTTTGGCATTTTTCACCAACTCCACAAAATTTCATCCAAATCCGTTCAGTACTTTTGAGTTATCCGGCTAACAAACCAACAAACCAACAAACGCCAGTGAAAACAATACCTCCTTCGGCGGAGGTAACTAGAAGACATAAGCAATTTTCTTTTCAGGGTGTCAAGTGTCACGGAAGGTTCTTTAACTAGAAAAACGGTTAGTCGAATAATGTTCTAATCATTATTTTTTTAAAGAAGACAAAAATGTGTTTTTATTTTATATTTTTTATTTTCTTGTTTTCATAAATAATTGAAAGAGCAACTAATAGCCAATTCATAAACCTGTATTGGTAATATTCGTATATCGCTCCTAAAATCCCCCATCAGCTAGTATGTACAAGCATAGAACACGTAGAATAAAAATTCCCCTGTTCAGGAGCATTTTTATGGTCTCTCAATACATATGTTTTTTTTCCTCCTCTCTTTCTTTTACAGATGACTTATAATAACATCACAACAGAAGGAAACTATAGGACAAATACACCACTCATCCACTTGGACCAACACATTTCAAGGAAATCAATAGGATGGAATGTGTTTGACGCAAAAAAGACTTTGAGAAGGCAGGCAGAGTGTCCTGACTAACTGTTACTACTACTGTTGGGGATCATCATTCTCTTTTGTGGCTTTCTTTTTAAAATGCGGGAAAACATGATAGTATGACTATTATTAACAGTTTTATTTTCTTAACGAAAGGTCTATTTTTTTTGGAGTCGAGTCATTCAGAAGAATAGTGGGAGGGGAAAATAGAGGTTTTGAATGTATTTCACATGTATTAACGGCTTTACAGAATGTTTTCCTTACCTAAAATACGTTTTATACTTACGCTTTATACATATATATATTATAATATATCTATTTAATAATATATATATATAGTATCTCGAAAGGTATTATTTATAATATGATAAATAATATAATGATAATTAAAAAAAAAAAAAATATATATAATGGAATTATAAATGCGTCAGAGACAAATTTGAGAAGATACCTCGACGCAAATCTAAGAAACACATTATTATTTATTTTTTTCATAATCAATTTCTTATAGGTCAATACAGGCTCTGAATCATATGATGTAAACTCAGATTGTACTGAATTCTGAATTGATAGAATGCAATCAAGTCATTTTTTGAATTATCATTCCAAAGTTTTACTAAACTTAAAAGTACTATTTTAACTCTGAGCGAACAAGTCACTTTTTACAGCGAGTGAAGTTAAGTGATACAAAAAAGCTATGAATATGCTAACATTACACACTAGCCATTTTCCTTTGTTTTTAACAGAAAACTTTATGTTTAGTAAAAAACATCAAACATACTTTGGGTAGTAAATTGATTTCCTTTAAATTATACTTATTATTGAAGTCTGTAAAGCTTACCATTTTCAGTAATTTGCGGAAAACTATATATTTACTAATTAGTAAAATATTGAAATTGTTTGAGTAACCCCATAATGTTGACCAATTTGTTCAAACTTTGTATATCGGTTTCTTTTTATCACCAAGAAACAGAAAATCCACAATGTTTCAAACCATTTCAAACATTTGAAAAATAAGAACAACCCTAATATATATAATTATTCAAATAACTTTTTTAGTACTTGCATAACTCTTCTACCAATACATTTGAATAAAATGCCATGATAAAACATCTATCATATTTGCATTTCTTCCAAATCAAATAGTGTATAACATCAAGAATTGAATCCACCAAATATGAGTGATATTTCTATGGCAATTATATTTTACAACTCGAAATTTGTACGCAATTTTGATTTTGACCTTATAAACAAGTATGTTTATTTTTATACTAGAATATCAATAGTTCCTAGTACATTTTTGTACGTTTTATTAATACATTGTATTAAAACTTATATACTGATTTTTTTTTTGTAAGAATCATATGACTTTGTATTCTATCATCAATCATCTCATACCAAAAAATATGTCAGAAAAAACACTCATTCGAGTGTGAATGGTCTTTATAGATTGTTCTGAATAATCATTTCTGAACATATCAAATGAATAGTACCTTTTAATTATAATAAAACCTAGAGGCATATATACACTCAGAGAGTGCAACCTCCGCCGTCATGAGCCTTCCGAGGCGGATTTTTCACGACTGGGGAGGCGTAGAGAGACAGGAGGGTTCCCCAGACGGAAATTCCGAGAGGAACACGCTCCGCACCCAATTTCACCAGCACAGCGACATCTATTGGCAGAGTAGCTACTTGGAAAATTTATAGTATTTAGCTCATTTGGCGCCTTAATTCTGCACTCAGAGATACCAAAATTTAATCACTTCTTCCTTTTGGCACTTTCACAACTCCCAAAATTTCATCCAATCCGTTCAGATACTTTTTGAGTTATCCTGCTGACAAACCAACAAACCAACAAACTAACAAACCAACAAACTAACAACCAACAAACGCCAGTGAAAACAATACCTCCTTCGGCGGAGGTAACTAGAGGCATATATACACTCAGAGAGTGCAAACCTCCGCCGTCCATGAGCCTTCCGAGCGGATTTTTCAGGACTGGGGAGGCGTAGAGAGACGGGGAGGGTTCCCCTAGACGGAAATCCAAGAGGAAGACGCTCCCCGGCACCCAATTTCACAGCACGCGACATATATTGGCAGAGTAGGCTATTTGAAAATTTAGTAGTATTTAGCTCATTTGGCGCCTTAATTCTGCACTCAGAGATGCCAAATGTTAATCACTTCTTCCTTTTAGCACTTCCACAACTCCACAAAATTGTCATCCAATCCGTTCGGTACTTTTGAGTTATCCTGCTGACAAACCAACAACCCAACAACTAACAACCAACAAACCAACAAACCCAGTGAAAACAATACCTCCTTCGGCGAGGTAACACTGACATAAACCCCAAGCATCCCTTTTATTGTTTTATTGATTGGTTTATTTTGGTCTATCATATATGACGATATATTGGTTCATTGTAATAAGAAAGATACAAAAGAAACTAATTTCTAACCTTAAAAACTCCTTAAAAATCATTTCAAGCGTGGCAGTTAAGGTGTAACATCACCTCAGAGATAAGAATATCAGCCAATAGACACTCTGTGTTCTCTCCAATGGGCCTCAAAATATGTCCTTAAGGATTGCTTTGAAGGGACTCCTTCAATATTATATTATTTATTAAAGCAAATCTGAGCAAGAAATGTTTATTAAGTTATTTCATATTATCTGACGATACATCACAGACTTATTATGTATCGATATAATTAATGGATGTACACTATACTAAATAAGAGGAGGAAAATACATGTCCGAGTGGGCAGCGATGAAACAAAGAAGAAAGAAAGATACTTAAAGATCCTTGAACAGCAAAAGTCCAAACGCCCCATTGAGTAGGGGAATTACAACAAAAACCAGTGACGTAATAATAATGAAATAAGCAAAAAGGGTTTTATTAAGAATCGACATAGCTAACGTCATTGGTATTTATTGTTGGATACTTAATGTAGAAGACAAGGAAAAACCTATATTTTTATAACCCGTAAGAGCCTAATGTTCTATTGGTGTTAGATTTCTAGCCCTTATTGTGCAAAAAACTATATATATATTAAATGTAAACCGAAGGATCAAGTGACGCTTGTTTTGAAACCCTAAATGCCTCGTTGTTGCTCGTGAACCCAAGGGTTAATTGGTAGTGATGATTGGCCCCGACCTATATATCAACTGTATGCACAATGCACATAACCAGAACAAATGCTGAAACTCATTCACTGATGAAATAAAGAAGGGAAGGAATAAATTATTATTATTATCTCCACCGAAGGAGGTATTGTTTTCACTGGCGTTGTTTGTTTGTTGGTTGGTTTGTTTGTCAGCAGGTAACTCCAAAAGTACGGAACGGATTCGATGAAACTGGTGGAGTTGTTGGAAATGTTCAAAGTAACAAGTGATTAAATTTGGCATCTCTGAGGCAGAATTATATGCAAACGAGCTAAATCAATAAATATTCAAGTTAGCCTACTCTGGCAATAGATTCGCTGTGCTGTAAAATCGGGTGCCGGGAGCGTCTTTCTCTCGGAATTTCCGTCGAGGGGAACCCTCCCCCGTCCCTCTACGCGCCCAGTCGTGAAAATCCCCTCGGAAGGTTCATAAGGACCCCGTGACGGCGGAGGTTTGCACTCTCTGAGTATATATGCTCTAGTTATCTCTTGGACAGTCAAGGTCTAAATACCCAGCATATCGGGAGAGTAAATAAGGAGAAAAACCTGACAATAAAACAGGTGACGCAATGAAATAATCTTGAAAACCATAGATATATAAAGACAACGAAGAGCTGATTCCCTCCAATAGCAGAGAAAAACCAACGTTCAGTCTGTATTCATGTGTCCACTATAAATAAAGTAATTGATACTCCGTCATTGTAAGCTGAGCATAGAGTAGAATCTATCTCTATGATCAGCTTACGATGACGTAGATCAAATTACTTTTTTTATTTTGAACACACGGAAGACAACAGAACGCTGTTTATCTGCATTGGGGATCAGCTCTCTATATCTTTTTATCTCTATGCTTGAAATATTAAATTTTTGTGTCAAAGAATAAGTGCGTCACGGTATTTATTGTTATATTTATCTTCTTCTATTCCCTAGTATTCTTTTACAATATACATATTATATTTTATTGTTTAATGGATGTGGCAGCCATTTTATTACATTCTTCGCGCCTTCAAATTGGTTGAGAGTTTTTTTTCTCAGTCGTGTATTCGTTTTTATAGATCGGTTCGATAAATACATTTCTTTCGCCGACGATAAAGCATAGAAAAAATCTTGAAAATTGAGTTGCCCGGTAAAAATGTAATTTAGTAAGAATTGCCAGACAAGAACATTTATCTATATGTTCTATTCAAATAGTAATTGGGATTAGTATTTGATCAATAATACCTGTTAGAGGCCCTCACTTCCCCCTCCTAAATCCCCATTTGTATGTACACTTGCGTAATTCATTTACTACAGACGCGTTCCCTTGTGTGTGTATCTCGTGGCAACTTTTAATCCTACAGTTGTTACTTTGGATACTTTCAGTAAACAGATTGACTCGAGTTTTATAGCATTTCCTATATGGCCCAAGAAGTACATTGCTGTCGCGAATAAGCACTGTCGAACCATACTTGACATACTTTTACTGTTCATATATAGAATGTGAATATATAGATAATTATATGTATGATAACATATATATATATATATAAGAAAAATGAACGGGTAACCGGCCCGGGTCCAGGCTGTTTTTTTTGAGAGTCTCGTCCCGCCTGGTGTCTAAAAAAACCGGGACAACCGTGCTGGGACATGGCCGTCCGTCTTTTCCTGATATATAAAAAGAAAATGACCGGGTACCCGGCCCGGTCCAGGCTGTTTTTTTAGAGTCTCGGTCCCGGCCTGGTGTCTAAAAAATCGGGATACCGGGCTGGGATCCAGTCGACCCGGTCGTTTCTTGTATATATACATATATATATATATATATATATTGTATTTATATATATATATATATATATTCACATTATTATATAAAGAAAAGTATTCATATTTTCTTTCGGTTGTCAAACATAACTTTCTTAAGAACAGAATTTCCCATAGAAAGTATGAAAATACCTTTTCTAATGTCCCGGCCCGGCTAGAAAAATATAAGAAACAGGTGTCCTTTTCGTTTCCTGATATATATACACTCTATATATACACCTATATATATAATCATATATATAAACATATATATCATGCACAGAATTTTCTTATCTTCTAAAACCTTGACTCAAGATCTTAAAATATACAGTCATTAAATAAAGATACAGTTATGCATTTGTATCCCCCTTTTCTCTTAAATTACCTAAAAAATATTTCTATTGTTCAAGAAAAAGGTAAATTTGACTACATTTATAAAACTAAATCCATTTTGAATCAATTTGTATTGTTATGAAAAACTGCTCTTGTATATACTACGCTTCACCTGACGAATTCCTTTTAAGAAAATTAACATCAAAAGCTCCTTTTATCTTAGCTTTCTTCAAAGCATACAAGATGCCAATAAGACTAAGAAACTATTTATCTTAGTCGATTCTCAAAGATTAGAATTTAAATATACACACACCACAGCTTTTGCGCTTTTTGTTGAGCGATTAAAAGTGTTTTCTTTTCACTTTTTGCCCTTAGAAACAATCACGTTTTGAATGATTGTACTTCTAATATGACATATAATGTCAAAAAAGAAAATATATGTTTTCGTCGACTTACTCACCACTTTATATATATATATATATATTATTTGGTTCAATATATAATATATCTATATATATATATAATATATATATATATAAATATATATATATAAATATATATATATATATTATAGGGTTGTTCTTATTTTTCAAATGTTTGAAATGTTAGCGACTTGTGGTTTTCTGTTTCTTGGTGATAAAAGAAGACGACATACAAAGTTTGAACAAAATCGGTCAACATTACGAGGTCGCGCAACGAGGTCAAAGTTTTAAAAATTTAGTAAAATATAATTTTACGCAAATTTCTTCAAAATGGTGGACGTTACAGACTTCAATAATAATTATTAATTTAAAGGAAATCTAATTTACTACCAGACGTATGTTTGATGTTTTTTAATATAGTTTTTCAGTAAAAACAAAGCAAAAAAGGGAGTGTGTATTGTTAGCATATTTCATAGCTTTTTTGTATCAATTAACTTCACTCGCCTGTAGAAGATGACTTGTTCGCTTCAGAGTAAAATAGTACTTTTAAGTTTAGTAAAACTTTAGATGATAAATCCAAAAATGACCTTGGTTGCATTCTATCAATTCAGAATTCAGTACAATCTGAGTTTACATCATATGATTCAGAGCCTGTATTGACCTATAAGAAATCGATTATGAAAAAATAAATAATAATGTGTTTTTTAGATTTGCGTCAAGGTATCCTCTCAAAATTTTACTTTGTCTCTGACGCATTTATAATTCATTATATGCGTCATTTTGTACGCGAGATATGTTTTTTAATGTACATATAACTCTCTACTTATAAATTGACATGATTTAGTATACCAAAATATTAAAGCTGGTTTATCAAGCTTTCATTTGATACGTTTGGTGTTCTAAAAAACGCTATACTTTAAGATAAATAAGCAAATACATTTTTGCACGTACTCTCCCCAAAAAATTGATGTTTTGATATGAGAATATACAATTACCGTTGGTAACCACTGTTACCTGGATAGAAGAGAAAGAAAAAAGAGAAGCTTGAGAAGTGAGGAAAAATACTCTCTCGCTTCGCTTTTTTCTTTCTCTTTCAATTTTTTTGTATTTTCAACAAATTTTGATATTTACAATGTGGTTTTATTAAATGCAACTAATTAAACTCACTAAATATACTGTCCTTTAACAATGATTGGAACGCACTCTTTGGCTATATATATATATATATATATATATATATATATATATATATATATATATATATATATATATACATGGGTGTGCAGGTGAATCTAGACTAACTTTGAGTACTTGTATCTCAGAAACCAGTAGGGTAGAAGCTTAAAAATGTATGAACTGGTTAGTATATCCTATGAGCTTGGTTTAATATCAAAAAGATTGAAAATTTCCTCGGAACTTAAGCGCAGGACAGCCATTATTGTGGCGCTCCGTTGCGGCTGTGCGCCTAAGGAGATCATCGACTTCTTCAAATTACCCAAAGTACTGTTTACAGCATTGTCAGTCCTTCAAGGAGTCGGAGGACATCGAGGAAGGATTCCTAACACCGGAAAGAAAGACTCCAGACCGATCTCAAGTCTTAGAGAATCTCGACATGTTCTGGTCAAAGGAGTTCTGTCCCCCCAGCCGCCCTGACCTCAACCCCTGCGACTACTACTTCTGGGGCGTAATTGAGAGGGACACTAACAAGCGTGTTCACAACACTGTGGACTCCTCGAAAGCTGCCATCATCCAGGCAGTGGCCAACTTGTCCGGGAACAGGTGGCTCATGCCGTTGGTAGGTTCAAGCACCGTGTGGAGGCTGTTATTGTGAAAGGAGGAAGTTGGATTGAATGAACATTAAGAGAAAAGTCATTTAAATTTGTGTGATATGAAAAAAGTCAATTAAAAGGTCTTGTTCTTGGATATGAGTATCTTGTTTCCGTGCTAAAAAAAGTCTAGATTCGCCTGCACACCCCTGTATATATACAATGTGACCTCTTTTAATATAATTTTTTTCATCAAGTATTGTATTACTGATTTTTAAATACGACTTATTTTCATCATATTTGTTGAAATTAGTGTGCTTTAGTATTGTTTTGTTATTTAATGGTGAATGTATGCGCAACTTTATATAAGGATTCGATTTTTAAAAAGTAATGGTTATTTATATATTGTTATATAAAATATCTTTAATTCAATATGTCTTAAATAACCAAGACATATGTAGTAGATAAAGTGAAAATTGCAAAAATTCCAGTGATGCTATGGTAATGAAATAAAGAGAAAAGTATTTAATTCTAAACAATCAAACTATCCTGACGTCACAGGTATTTATTGAAGGATTTCCCTCTTCTTAGTATTTTATTACACACTAAATATTATTTCATTGTTTACTTAACTCACCTTACGTGGTAGCAGCCATTTTAACTATATATATGAAGTCTTCAGATGGGCGAATGTTTCTACTCTGTTGAGTATCCAGTTATCAGTGAGGAGAACTATACTAACTATAATATAATTATCATTTCATTCAAGTTAGTCCCCTTTATATTTAAAAATAACATCGTCTAGTTTCATCATCTCCAAAGTATATTGAGATACAAGATATGTCTATTTGCCTTTACAGAACTGATCTCATACTTACCACCGACAAGGGGGAATAATAAAATTATAATACGAAAAGATTACTTTCCGGAATGATGAATATGAATATGAAGAGCTGTCGCCAAACCAACTTTTCATCACAGAGCCCTATGTCGGTAAAAATATATATTCGATTATAAGTGCCATCAAACTTCTATATTTTTCGAAATGGTGAGCGGCCAATTAGCTCTAAATTAACGTCTCTTCAAAGTGGGGAAAGTTGAGAACCCAACAGCCAGCATGACAACATCGAGGAGTAAACGTCATACCACCTTATCTATGACTGCCCACTTACAAGGAGGAAGATAAGCTAACTCGATATATAATAAACAAATATATATATATATATATATATATATATATATATATATTTCAGGCGTGCACAAATATAATACACACGATAAGCAATATTTAGAGGCTGAGTTAGATCACATATTTCACTTGCTAGATACGTCTGACCTCTACTTTAATTCTATGTTTCTAATGATGACTTCTCTGAAAAATAATGAAGAAATGTCAATAAAATAATCGTGTGACGTCATTGGAGCAATAAGTAAAAAAGGATAGAGTCAAACTTTTGTTGTTGTCTACTTCCTAGAAAATTTATATTCTATATACAGCAACTTATGTATAGCGGCCACCTGTCTATAGTAGTCACATTTTTTGGACTTCCTTCACAATTGAGGGACTTGGCTATATTTTTGAAGTGTAAACATAATATGACGTCACTGGAGGTTACTTTTTATTGACAATATTGTTTACATCATTCATGGAGCGTACATTTATGAACATGACTCATCAATTAAAACTTGAAATTCGAGCTTTTCTTCTTTTTTTTTGTATGTATTTATTATATTCCGTCAATATTTTAACCACACATAAAATAATAATTGAAAAGCAGGACAGAGGCCTAACCTTGAATACACTACTGACATAGAAACAATTCCTTCATCAGTGGGACTTTGCGTACCTTTTTTGACAAGCCGTGAGAGCTTTCTAATGAGAAAATAAAGTTATAATAAGGCCATATTTACATGTTGAAAAGTATACTTTTTCCATTTAAGTAAGTAATAGCGGGACTTACACCAAATGTTGCGTAAATATCAATAAATAAACATTTATTGTTTGTGGAATATTGAGTCAGGGGGGGGGGGGATATTTATCTTTGTATCCAATGTTGAATGATTTCTTTCTTCGTATAGTTTTGTTCACAGTTTTGCAGTCCTGGTCGTATATTGAAGAACAAGGTACGTTCCTATTGCCATGAGAGCTGACTCTTCGCTAGCCAGACATTTTTAATGACGTTACATCGGCAAATGGGGAAAACAACATTTTTTAATGTATATGCCTTTCGCTTACGTTATCAAAAATATATTGTTACAATTTCCTTCTTGATGACGTAATAATAATTATAAGATATCGGACGTTTCACTACTAGCCATGAAAACATGAAGTACACATATTTGGTAGTATTCTATGGTCCTGGTTACTTTAACGCCCTGGGCAAACGCTTTATATCCCATAGGAAAAATACTAAAATACAAGATTAATATAATTTACATATTGCCCCTCTATAACACATCTTTTGTATATCAAAACAGAAAACACACACCCACACACAATATATATATATATATATATATCAGGAAACGACCGGACACCTTTTTCGCCGGGTCCCGGGCTGGAACATATTATATTTTCGTTCCTTCGACATTCTGAAGTTAAAAATTTCCAAAAAAGTGATGACGTTTTTTAGAAATGAATTTCTAAAGTGATGACGTTTTTTAGCAATGATATCCAAAAAAGTGACGACGTTTTTTTATAAAAGAATCTATAAAAAGTGACAACGTTTTTTTTTAGAAAAGAATCTCCAAAAGTTTCTGAAGTGATGATTTTTAATTTTTTTAAATGACAAACGAAATATTGAAAAAATATTGATGTCCCGGCCCGGTGTAAGAAAACCCGGGATACCGGGCGGACGCTCAAAAACAGCGGGACCCGGGCTGGGTACCCGGTCGTTTCCTGATATATATATATATAATATTGGGTACCGTTTGGCTCTCCGAGGTAGAATGAGTAAACAACATGGTTAAAGTGATTGTGTGTTCTAGGGAATTGACTAAGATCGATAATTCGATTCCGCCTTGAACTCAAGACTTGATTTCAATTCGTTCTCTTTGGATCGTACCTTAATATACATATATATATATATAATATATATATATCGGTTGTAGTTGCATGCAAGAAAATACAGGAATTTACATTATATAGTTTAAAATTAATACTCCCGAAAAGAGTTCTTACAAGAACTAAAAAGTTATCAGTAGATAAATGTATTATAAGAAATTGTGAAATTCTTTATAATCTTATGTAAATATTTTTACCGTTGTAAAGATGTCGATGGAAGAAATGGCTATAATTCTCCAGCGTCCAATACTTAGCTATAACTTCACGCAAGCATTAGATGGTTTAAAAAAATTATAGGGGTAGAGCAGATCTGTTTTTCGAAATTTGACTCTGAGCACAGTTCTTGCGTATATCTTATTTATTATTTTGAGGGTGTTCAAGCTTTCGCATAGCAAAGACTGCCTCCAAGTAGTTATATTGGTAAATATTGAATAATGGGTACTTTAGTTTATTAAACGTGATTTATTAGATTATTAGATTGTTAATGAAAATCAATCTTATTTATTAGTCAACAAATGACAAGAGGATCTGAGGCAAGAAAATGCAATCGAGACTACGGGCCTTCTTTTGTGCAGATATAATGTGAGTTCTCTGTAAGAGCTTGTACATATTTCGTTAAGCAAAGTTCTGAAATCAACGCTATAAGAGCTATTTGGCTCATTTCATCCTCTTCAAAACTTATCATTTTAAAATGATATCTAATAAGAAACAATGAGTTCTAAGATCTGCTCATAGAACCATAGCCAAGGAAACACCCGGCAGCATTTTTTAGTGGAACCGAGTAATTTAAAATGAAGAGATTGAAAAATACCTGCAGTGCTACGATCAAAGTAACATTGTGTCAGGCTAGACCAATTTCAATTGCTCAAAAACTGTTGGTCATTCTGTTTGTTAATTAAATGTTTAGTTTGGCGAAGATACACTCCTGTACCTGTTCTTTCAAACTCCGAAAAGATATTTAGTCATTGAATAATAAGCAGGGGGTTGCCGTTGATTATTGCAAATGAATATTTTATTATTCGAGCTTAATTTTTTCCACCAATTACGTTCGACGAAAAGATCAGAATTTGTTATCATTTATGATCTCTCTCTCTCTCTGTATCTATATATATATATATAATATATAATATATATATATATATATATATATATATATATATGTAGCGCGAAGGAAGAGGTGAAATGACAACTCAATGATGTAGAAAAGAGTGTCTTTAATAACTTTTTGCCTGCTATTTATATAGCGCAGGCAAGAGTACTTAAGATTAAGAACCTGCTGAGGTATGAGATAAGAGTGGTGGGTTGAGCTGCTGTTAGTAAGCAGGTCATCCGATATATATATATATACGGTCTGAAGAATTTCGGTTTTTACACAGTAGTCCTTTTTCACTATTCATGTATAAAGTTCTCTGAAATATTTTCTTATTTGACTTGACATATTTTGTGGAAAAAGTTTTTCAAAAGGAATAAATTTCATAAACTGTAATTTACATTCATATGAATAAATAAGCTTAAAAAATTCTTAACAATAACAAGTTTGTGAAAAGAATATAAAATTCAGGGAAGGCTTAAGAATATTAGTATTTTTTACAAATTTAAAAGAATGGAAAACAAAATAAAAGTATAAATTACTTAGAACAATTCTTTCATAAACTTATAGCATCAAATTTATTAGTTCATAAAAAACTTTATGTGGAAGAATAACACAATGTAGCTTAATTCCTATTCACAAGTTAGCTTTCCCAGTAAAACATTTTAAAGAAATAAAATCTTTCAGCCTTTTTTATTTTTGAACACTAAGCCCCATCAATTTATTTGCCAAAATATGTTTACGACAATCATGATTCATATCATCCATTTCCAAAATATTAACATCATTATAACGTAATTTTGGAATAGTATTAACTGAAACTTATATGTAATTAAAAAAAAGTGACATGTGATTTATTTCAATTGTGTTTTTCAATATAATTTATAGTGTAGAGCTATAAAATGTTTGAACTTCGATAAATTAAAAAAATGATTAATTAAACATTAAATTATTTTAAATTTCTTATAATAAGTACAAAAATCCATTACAATTTGTTCATTACTTCAAAATTTAGAAAATGAACTAAAACTTAGATAACATGTACAAATATCGGGAGTTCTAAATATTTGAGTATCCCATAGGTCAATAAGGTCTCCAAGGAGTCCAATTAGGTATATTATGTATTCATGTTGAATGGTATCATATCCACACGGCCATAAGCGTGCCCGAGTGAATAGCTAAAAAATAACTTCTGGCCTCCATATAGCCCAGACCTAAGCTTTCTGAACTATAGCACTAGGTGGTAAATTGTGTCTAGAGTCTGAACCAAACGATACAGTACTTGGCTGACCTCAAGGTCTCAGTGACATGGAAATTGAGGAAAATGTCAAAGGCTTATATCACGAATGCGTGCATTTACTTCCGCCACTATTAGAGGTTATAATGGTGTCTAGGGTCTGGATCAACGATACAGTAGCTTGGCCGACCTCAAGGTTTCAGTGACATGGTAATTGAGGAAATGTCAAAGGCTTATATCATGAATGCGTGCACATACTTCCGCGCATATTAGAGGCTATAATTGAGGAACATCGAGTCAATTCACAAATATTCCGTCCAACTATAGCAGAATCACTTTCTTTCTTTTTTTAAAGTTCTTGTACGACTTAATCTTGACAAAATATGTATACTTAATTAATACCTATTTGAGGTGTTACAATACTTTTTTGCGGTCCTGATGGTTTTCTCGTCCACGTTCATCTTGGCGGTCAGGTCCCTCATAGAGGTGCCTGCATCGTGTTTGATCCTTTCCTGGAGCTCGTGGAGAAACTGTGGAGTCCTCTTTTGCTTTTGGACCGAGAGTCTCCCTCAAGGGTGGTACATTGCCGTTGGACTCATTAAACTCTTGTGCCGCTCGGAGGGTGACTAAAATGGCTGCACGGCGGGTTTTTTCTGATGACATTTAAAAAATTATTTTATCTGAAATATGAGAACCAACTGAAGCCAAAACAGTTGTTTTTAAAGTAATCGGACTAAGGGTTCCAAAGTTATGTCCTTTAAACTTTGTCCCAATGTAACTCTGCGCAGTGTATATCTATCTATCTATCTATCTATCTATCTATCTATCTATCTATCTATCTATCTATCTATCTATCTATCTATCTATCTATCTATCTATCTATCTATCTATCTATCTATCTATCTATCTATCTATCTATCTATCTATCTATCTATCTATCTATCTATCTATCTATCTATCTATCTATCTATCTATCTATCTATCTATCTATCTATCTATCTATCTATCTCTATCTCTATCCTATATCCATCTATCTATCTATCTATCCATCTCTCTATCTATCTATCTATAATATATATGTATATATATATATATATATATATATATATATTCTCCCTATAACATTTACCTATTTGCAATGTAAAAAGTTGTTGTTTTTTTGAAAAAAATAAAGACGGTCGGCCCCAATGTCTCTAACAAAAACAGTGTCCGACGAGTCTTCCCAAACGACCATCTTTATTTGCCCCTCTATCGGAATGCCCCCATTTCTGGCCACCTCAAGAAGGACTGGGACAAGGGAGATGTCGTACTCAAGGAAAGCTTCAATGGAACTTTTATATTCGCGTACAAGAACGAGTGCCACATTTCTAACAAAGAAGGACTTCGGCCCAACAACCAATGAATTCAATCATATCACCAGAAGACGTTGTAAAGTTTGAATTTCCTTTTGTTTTTCTTATGTCAATATATGAATTTTAGACTCCACTGTAATAAATTACAAAATATGATATGACCTTAAAAAATTCAAATTTTATTACATAGAACCCTTTTCATATTTTATACGCCTTATTGTATTTTATTCACGAGTGTTTCAAAATTGCCCTATATTGACAATAAAATATTTTACTTCATAATAAATTTATATTTGTCTATGTTGTATTTGCGTTCGATTCATAGAGAAGCGTAGGTTAAAAAGGGCAGAAGAAAATATATGTTTATTCTTCCTATGTCGTTGACAGTTGACCGATCGAGGGGGCGCATTTTGCAGAGTAGGTCAAATATTTGATGTTGGTTACAAAGTCGCCTTTGATCGCAGGCTTGGAGGACATAATAATGTTAATCACTGGATTAAATAAATCGGGATGACTTAGCCTGAATATCAAGGAAACTTTCATTGAAAGTGGGAATGTTCAGTTAATATCCTTACTGTATATATATATTATATATATATATATATATATATATATATATATATATATATATATATATATATCTTTTCTTTTCTACAGCATTTACAATCCAAAATGACAAATATTATAGCAAGAAGAGGACTGTGTCAATAAATATCTTGTTGAGCAAATAAATATATTTCTGTCATAATATATATCATTTTTTATTGTAAATTATGTCAAAAATAGAAGTAATATACATACTATCAAATGAAAGGTTTTTTTGATAGTTAGGCTAAGTCATTGATACCGATTTATTTATGAAACAATTGTTTTCACAATTTATCACAATGTAGTGAATTATGAATATGGTCTTTATTAGCATTCATCAAAGCTTACATGTATTTATAAACTATAAATATTTTGCTTTTAGAAAATGAAACCGATCAAATGTTAAAGCTATATTTAATACTTCAAATAATTAAGAACGATTTATATCTTGCCGAATCAAGACCTCTGATTGAAGGATGATACATCATAACCTTAACAGCCTTAATAACAAAGTCATTATACTTTAGATTGCGTCATTGCACAAGAGGTCTGTAAAAATTGAAGATTTGATGACCAATACTTATAGTAAATATCAAATACACAGCTTTTGAAGCTCAATTTTAGTTACATTTTATTTTTTAACCATTCATGATTAAATAAATATGAGGAATATTACAAATAAAATGATATAAAATACTCAGATGTCATTTACTTTTGATGCCACACTTGTATAAAATCTATGACGTCACATCAATGTGTATGATGTAACAAATAATCTGGGACTATATATACTATATACATACATTTATATTATATATATGTATATATATATAAATATTTTATATATACGTACATATTTACGTAAAGATATATGTTTATATAAATATATCAGACTTGTTAAATTATCGTTTAATTGTTGTCGTTCGCGAACGATGAACGACATAGTTTTTGACGAACGACGAACGATAAGGAAAATTCCTTGTCGTTCGTTTTTGGCGTCAAAAAAGGCAAAGATTTTTAATTTTCATGGGAAAAAATCTTTCAAAAAAACGTCATCACTTTTTTTTCAGAATGGCGAACGACAAACGAAGTTGAACGACGAACAATTCAATTTAAAATTACGATGAACGACGAACGATAACTTTTGGCGAACGACAACGAACGACGAATGACAATTTTACGCGACCGTCAACAAGTCTGATATATATTACATATATATCAGGCTTGTGAACGGAACGCAATTTTTTTTAATGCTGAATGTTGAACGCAAAAAAAAGAGTTTTGCGTCAGTGTTCAATTTTTCCAAACATTTATTGGTCTTTTTTCGGAAAAAACGTCATCACTTTTTCGAAATTCTTTTCTAAAAAAACGTCATCACTACGCATCCTTTTTTTTGAAAATTCTTTTTTTTAAAAAACGTCATCACTACACATCACTTTTTTCGGAAATTATTTTCTAAAAAAGACCCTCGTAGACCCTCGGTTAGATCCAGATTTTTTTATAAAAACCCTAATAGTACATCCATTTTTCTAAATTACACAATGTTTTTTTTTAAATATTTGAACGCTGAACGCTAACGAACGCTGAACGCAAAAACATTGAACGGAATGCTGAACGGAACGCTATTTTTTTTAACGCTGAACGAACGCTAAACGCAAAAAACGCTGACCGCTCACAAGCCTGATATATATGTATATATATATATATATATTTTGTGTGAAGTTTATTGGATTAGATTTAAAACAATCTGCAGTATTTAAAAGTGGGGTTAAATAGCTATAACTAAATCATGGTGGGTAAAAGAGATAAAGGAGGTGCAAAGAATAAGGAAAAAGAGCGTATTAAAAGACCCTATCGTTTATCCCGTCAGTTCCAGATTTGCGGCTGTACGTCATTTCTATTTATCTTTGGAAGATAATGTACCGGTCTAAAAGTAGTTTTTCAATTTAAGTTTGGTCATTATTGATGAGTCACCCTTTTATGATTATACAACATCATTGATGAGGATAATTTCATTTTGACTTAACTGAATGGAGTGATTGGAAAGATATTTAAGTGGGGTATGCGAATTAGGATGAAAGGTAATCAAATGTAATTATTAACTCCGTTATTCACGCATTTGCGAATGCCAGGGACTTTGCTTCCTAAGGAAAATAATTACCCTCAACATTGCCAACGTGCGTGAAAACTTTGTGACATCGTTGATTCTGTTTAAAGTTACTACGAATTTATTGAAAGCCTCTCTGAAAACGCTTGCCTTTGAAATGGCTATTTCAAATTGTAAAGCAGGATTGCAGAAAAAACTGGCCATCGGAATACCGGTCCAGGTAGAAGAATTTCGGGCATTCTAATATCAACCTCTGCAAGATATTCGGCTTTTAGTATCAATATTCCAAACGTGGACGATTCATCGTGGAATATGCGGGAATATAATCAAGTATTATCCCTCCAAACACTACAAGAAATTTCAACGCTGGCTATTACGAATACACAAAAAGTTGTTAAAGAAGTAAATATTTTTAATTAGTCTTTTTAATACAAAATGTTTGTTGTTTTGAAATTTTGAAATGGTTTTTTATTTATATAAAATTGGAAAGTATGTTTTATGTGATTTTTTTATTTGTTTAGTGTTTGTTTGTTCATGTTTTTTAATATAGTTGTGATACATTGTTAGGAATTTTGTTGGACTTTGGTTTAGAGTATTAATTTAATCTATAATGTTTAATTATATATATTGTTTTATATAACTACTCTAAATAAATAAAGTTTAAAAAAAATGTTAATTATTAAACCATTGCCTTATTGAGGGTATCATTATAGTAAATGATACTATTTTAAATTGATAAAATAAATTTATTGTGCCGGTAGAATGTCTTTTTGTTATAATATTTGTTATTTTCTATTGTAAACAACCTATAAACAGTTACTAAAGGTGCATTCTCCTCAATAAAGAAAAATGATTGATACATTTTGTATTCCAAGTGTAAGAGTTCTTATACTCCTAAAGACCGTTCCAGTTATTCTGCATCCGACGAGGACCTATATCATATTATATAAACCATTTTAAAATTACACTGTCAATATTTTAGTATTTATAAAGAGTCCTTTAAAATCACGAAGACATGAGTTACTATAACCTTTGGACCCATCACCAGTGTCAAATCCTGAGCCAATCAGATTTATAGCAAGTGTTTGTCCATGTTATATTATTGTCCTCTCCTTCCCTAGAGACTTTTAATGAATTAGTATTTACTTTCCTCCACTCGGATGTCTCATTTTGACTACGTATAATACATGACTTCTTCTCGACTGATGATGCTATGAATCATAAATTGATGTTGCAATCCCTCCGAAAAGTTGCGTATATTCGTCTATTAAGAGAGGGGATACGTATGTATTTCTTGTAATAAACTGTTGTTATGATAATAATGGCCGATGTTATTCCTTTTATTATTTATACCTAAGATTTAAAAGGTATTATTCCACCATATTGATTCCATTCTCCCCAAAAATGTGAAACGATTTTTTTCAAAAATGACTTTTTCCAAGAGATGTTAAAAATACATTCATGAAGGCTTATAAGAGCGCAAAAAACCCTGTGGGATGGAGATAAACTATAAATGGCTTTTATCAACTTTCCCCATAAAAGAAAATGTTTAAATATGCCTTAAATAGTCAATTTGGATCTTTAACTAAGGGCATTTCAGCCCAGGTTTGCTCTCCCTCCGACAAACAGCGAGCCTGAATTAATATAGAAAAACATGTTATTTTGAGCACTCTTTCCAAAAAAAAAACCTCCTGTGTCTTCATGTCATACATATATCGAATTTGATCCTTCTTATATGTCAACTGCTGAGTAATGGAGCTAATAAGTATATGACTTCATGCCTTGGTAAGGATACTCTCTTTTTATGGCTTTAAAACTATTGCGTAATGCAGGAGTTCAAGGTGTCTTAACCCTAAGCATATGTTGAAAAAAATATTGGGGTGAACGAATTATCATTAACATATATAATATCATTACTGATTATAATATAAAAACGATAATTTGTAATTTCATTCTTTCATTACTATCAGGAGCCTTAAACTTGATAAATATTATCTATGCATATAACATGAGGATGGTCATTTTTGGTATACCTCATTGATAAGATCCTAGTTCGAGTGACCAATTTAATGCTAGTATGCTTATTTACAATATCCAGTCGGATGAAATTCTATCGAACCAATTAGGCAAATACAAAAAAGATGGAACTGAATGACTTTAGGAGCTCTACATCATTATAACACGACCTTTTTGCTACTAACATTTAAAAACCTATATATTAGATGACTATCAATAATGGACATACAATAAATTGGGTTCAAACAATATATATATATATATATCAGAGCTGGATTCGGTAGACAAATCTACCGTCGGTTCGGTATTCGGTAAATAACTCGTACTGTTCGGTATCGGTACTCGGTAGATTTTATTATATATCTACAGTATCGATCGATATTCGGCACGGTAGATAGGAAAGAGTGAGAAATTTATTTATGTATCTGCTCTGTGACTTCTTCATATGCATTTAATATCGGACATTCATAGCAAATGAGAATTAAATACATCATTTGTTATAATTTATTAGAGATTATTTGAAATTTAATACATACCAATTTTATATAAATTATATATGTGCTTAGATTTTGTAGGAGATGGAAGGCTATATATATTTTTTTTTTCATTTACTGTCTCTTTTGGTCCAATATTAATGTACTTTCAGGTACTCTAGTATTCAATGTATAGCATGTGCTTATGTTGAATGTATATCTATGTATCTGCTCTATAATACTATAAGTTGTCCATTGGACTACGTAGTATTATATTTATTTGCGAAGTTCAAGTTCTTCACACAAGAGAGCGCTTGTAGTACTTAGAAAAACAAAACGTAAATTTCATTCAATGACTTGTTCATTTGTTATTAAACAATCTAAAATCTATTTCAACTAACTATTAACGTACGATAACGTTGTAAAAATTACTTTGTTTATGTTGGGCAAAGCGACAGTTGAACGATATCTCTCTGCTATTGAAGGGAATAATTTCTCTATATCTTTATATCTATGTGAATGTAACAAATGTCATACTTACAAATATATACCGTACCGATTGTCAAATATATATATATATATATATTATATATGATATATATGATATATATATTATATATATATGTGTGTGTGTATATATGTTAGATTAGTATATATATATATATAAAATATATTCTATATTCTTCCTGATATATATATATATATATATATATACATACATATATATATATCTATATAATATATATATATATATATTGAAACGACCGGGTCTCGGCTGTTTTTTTTAACGTCCCGGCTCGGCTTGAAATTTTAAGTCCTAGGCCCAATCCGAGTCCCGGCGAAAAAAAGGGTCCCGGTCGTTTCCTGATATATATATATATACTTGCTTCATAGAAAAAAATTACTCCAAGTCATTTTTCTATAATGGCTGCAATTATTACCTCCGCCAAAGAGGTATTGTTTTCACGGCGTTGGTTTGTTGGTTGGTTTTTTGTCAGCAAGATAACTCAAAAGTACGGAACGGATTCAGATGAACTTTGTAGAGTTGTTGGAAATACCAAAAAGAACAAGTGATTAAATTTTGGCATCTCTGAGTGCTTCTTTAAGATGCAAATGAGCTAAATACTAATAAATATTTCAAGTTAGCCTACTCTGCCAATAGATGTCGCTGTGCTATAAAATCGGGTGCCGGGAGCGTCTTCCTCTCGGAATTTCCCGTCGAGGGAGCCCTCCCCCGTCCCTCTACGCCGCCCCAGTCGGGAAAAAATCCGCCTTGGAAGGCTCATAAGGACCCCGTGACGGCGGAGGTTTGCACTCTCTGAGTGTATATATGCCTCTAGTTATAATTGATTTTAGTTTCATAAAAATCCTTTCATAAAACCATACTTAATCAATTAAATAACTGTCTATATAATGTTCGAAAAATATATATATAGTTTGAAGAAAATAAACGAGGAATTTTTTATCTATGTAAATCATTGATGGTTATTATTTGATGCTAAAAGCATAAGTTCATAAAAAGTTATCTTTTATTAAAAAATAATAAACTCTATTCTTAACAACAAATTAAACACAAATATACATAGATAATAGAAAAATAAACGTCTATTATATTTCATTCTTGATGGGAGGAGGAAGATAATAATAGCGTAGTAGATAATTATCTTACACATAAATAAATATACATAATCTTAGCAACTTATTTTTTATATCTTAAGTAATTAATATTCTCATAAGGTACAGAACATACTAATATCAGAGTGGGGGGGGGGGGGTCTGTGTTTTTTAAACTTACGCACAAAAATATATAGTTATCAAATAAGAGGGGGGGGGGGAAAGATCCAAATCACATACTTATTAAATTTTGTTTGTTGAAAAGATAAATATCACAAAATAGAAACACATCTTAATATAATGATAATAATATTAGGTATAATGTTATATATATATATATATGAAGATAATTTTGACCAGATAATGATGAGGAATCGCAGAAATATAGATCAGTCTTAATTGCTCTGACTTAAATGTTGACGCAGTAACATTATGTATTGATGAAGAAAGAGGCCGGGTACTTTAGTTATCTTAGTTACAGGCCAGTGTTGTGAGGGATCGACTCCTTGTGCATATCGAGAGTATGCATTTGGTCGAAAGCTCTTGTCCACAGTCTTTGCATAGGATTTCCTCATTTAAAATGCGCTGTTGTTGTGCATTATTATTTTGGATGCGGGGGCCGGTGACAGGCCTGAAGGAGACACTTCCCTGAAAGCTCCTGGAAGCAGACGTGACATTGTGTATGCCCATTGAGTTCTCCTCTTCGTCGTCGGACGCCGCGAGGGCCTCGGCCCTCAAATGTGTCCACGAGGCATATAATCTCTTCCAGAACGTCCTCGTAGCTACGATGTCTTGAGCCCATGGCTGAATATATTGTAGAGTTTACCCTTCGTCTATCACTTTTCAAGGACAAATGCAAAATAAAAATATAGTTATATAACTATGTGTATGTTTGACTGCTTGTGTAGCATGTGAACGAACAACACTGCCAGGAACGAAAGAGAAATTACGTATGTCTTTTATAAAATACTCCTGCTGCTATAGTGGAGAGCAAAAAAAAGAGAAGAGTTTTTTCGCCTTCTTAGGCAGCCGACAGAGCAACAACGCTCAATAATATTATTGTAATGCGCAAAATTTCAGTTAGCAAAAGGGAAGAAGAAAAAGTTTCAGCGCCCTCTCTTGCAAAGAAAAGAGAGTAACTGAGAGAGAGAGAGAGAAAAAAGTGACCAAAGACTTCCCTTAAAATCATGCTATAAAAAGTACTTACAGGCCTAACGAGCAATGAGAAAGGGATATTTCTATGGAAATATCCACTTACGTCATGTTTGCCCTGTATTTCTGAGAATAAATAATAATTTTTATGTTACACCAATGGCGATGCACTTACTCTTTATTTCTAAAGTCCCTTGGCCTTGTTGCCTATAAATACCCGTGGCACACTCCTCCTCTCAGGTGATGTCATGCCTTTGATGTTATCCTTAAGATGTTGCCTTAAGCAAACATGTTTCATGTGTGTACGTGGGCTTTGTTAGGCACTCATTTCTAGACATGCTTTTCAGACGGACATTTCTTACAAGACAAGGACCTCTTTGTGACTAGGCAGTTCTTAAGCACCCATTAAAATATACCTACGTAAAACTATGACAAAGGGAGGTTACTCAAAAACCTGGCCCTTGGTTTCTGCCTTTTATAAATGTGAAATATTAGGGGTATAATTGTACGGCCTCCGCTAAACATAATTATATGGTATTTTGGGTTTCCAACTCACCCCCCCCCCCCCTACGGCCCTCGGGCTCAGTCTGTTACAAATACGAAAATTCGGGATACCAAATTCCGCGGCCAATTGATCTTTGGATCCGCCAGACACAAGTATGATATTTTGGGGGTACAACCGGGTTCCGTCTGTTACAAAAAGGACATGTTGGGGTACTAGATTCGTGACCAATTGGTTCTAGGGGTAAATCAGACATATATGACATATTGGAGTAGCAAATGCGTGGCCAATTATCCTTGGATCCGCCAGATACCAGTATAGTACTTTGGATTACAACTCCGCCACCCGTGAGCCCTGGGGTTCCGTATGTTACAAATATGACATGTTGGGGTACTAGATTCGTGACCAAATGGTTCTAGGGGTCAGTCAGACACATATGACATATGGGTACCAAATGCGGCGACCAGTGGTCCTTTAGTTCCGTCAGACACAATTATGATATTTTGGGGTTAAACCTCCGCCACCCTTACACCACCGCAACAAATATGATGACATATTGGAATAAGGATCTCTATGCCTCAGAACGGACAGAACTGGACTCCCTGTGGGTCTCCATCCCCTTGTCGGAAGACATATGGAAACTCTTGTTCGGTCTCAATGCGTCAAACGACACCAAGAAAAAAATATGAACATAAACAAACACATATTTCCCCTCATGTGGACCGAGAAGATCAAGCTGCCACTATTTTATTAACCAGATCTTTTTAAGCTCCTTTTTGTTTTTATTATCATTACTTTTTTTTCTCACATTATTGACGTTGTTCTTTTTGTTTTTATTATCTGTAAAAAATAACACTTAATTGTGTAATATATGTATATATCCATTATTCATTCGTTTTTTTTAGCAATGAGACGAAATAAATCATAATTAATAAAAATGAAAAATATATATTTTTCTTGGCCAACAGACATTTTTTTATATTTCAACAAAACAACAAACATATAATATAAAAAAAACTTGAAAGAACATTTGGGGTAAAAACATCATTTCTTACGACATGTATCCTTTAAAACTTTAATGTGGAGTTTAAACCATTGATAAAATCCCCGAAATATCGGTGCATGATGCACTTCTCCTTGCATAAACATGCATGCTGTGTTTTTGTATTATAGAATTTATAAACGTTCATCGAGTACAACATAAAAGGCTATAAAGTCACTTCTCTTAGGTTGATAAAACTTAAATTGTCGATTTAAAGATCGGAAAACAGATTTATATAAAGGGCCAAGATATGTGCAGTCATAATAAAAAGTAGTCACTGGACTCCTCTCCGTACGGCAAAAATAACATACATGATCTTGCGTAAAAATTTGTCTCGCATCGATTGTCCCAGAGAGAACACGGTATTTAAACCACTTTTTGATGACGACAGCATATCACTTTTATCACACCTATAGCTTTAGCCACTGGAACATTTTATACAAGTCTTCTTAATAATAATGAAAAGGTTCCATTGTAGGCTTCAAACAATTTTCCGCAGTTGGGAGGAAGAGGTTTCAGCCAACGCCATCTGATAAAAAATGAAATATTAGAATGGTCCTCGAGTTCCACCAAGTACAATTATGGTATTACAAATCCGCCGCCCTATAGTAGCCCTCGGGTTCAGTCGTTAAAATATGACATATTTGGGTACCAAATGCGAGGGCCAATTGATCCTTGGGTCCAATTGACATATTAGGGTTTTTGGCTACCATTCCGCCGCCGAATAGCCCTATGGTTTCTCCATATGCATTATGGTATTACCAATGTGTTCGGAGCCTGAGGGCCCATTGGCGATGTATTTATATCCTCATTTGTCATAGTGGTTGATGAAAAAAGGTTTGCCTGTATAATAAATTGGGTGTCTAAGCACTGTATAAAAAGTGTCAGTCCAAGAAATGTCCATGCTAATAATTGCCTGTCTAAGAAGAGTCCATCTAATTGATAGCTGTCTAAAAAAGTCTTAGAGCCTTAGCATATTGTACATATTACATATGGATATATGGAAGAATGGTAGTGCAAATAATGTTCAAAATTTAGTCAGCGAAACTTTTTAAAGAGTTTGACGTATAAGTCATATTATATATCATCATCAAACACCTTCAATGACTAATTTCATTTTGTTTAATAACATCAAAAGTATGTTATCCAGTAATGGAACCCAGGGTTTTATTATAATTTATGAAATGTGTAGCAGAGTCCTCCTCTCTGCTCCTATATATATGCCTAAAATATAATGGATTAAATTTAAGAGGTATTTCTTTTATACCTCTTTTGACAAATTATGAACATATATTTTACAGGTTTTTATTAAATTTAATCCATTATATTTAAGGCATATATAGGAGCAGAGATAAGGACCCTGCTACAAATGTGCTCTTTTAAATAATTTATGGCTAATAGGCCCTAAACTATCGTTCAGAGTAAATTTTAGCCTTTTAAAAGTTTATTGGGATCGTTTTTTTTTTGGAGGAGACTAGCCTGACACGGGTGGATGTTATTTATAAGAGTGATCCCAATCTTGTTCTAGTTTGTAAGATCAGGATACAGTAATGGCTTTCTTGGCTTGGATGTATGTACTAGTTGTAGAACCCATATCCGTTCAATTAAAGTTTATTTGTCCTTCACTTTCGGTTAGAACAATCAAATAAACACTTTCACCTTCATTACCATCATTGGATGAGGAAGATCGTTTTAACAACGTTATTGGTGTTTTTTTTGTAGAATCGACCTTCAATTCAGTTAGTTTCATTTTGTCACTTCACCTGAAGCATTGTTTATGTTTTTTATTCGACTTATTCTATTTAGCAAAGTTACATATGATCACATAGACATATAAAATAAACATTCTAGTTTAAAATTAAATCACACAATACAAAAGTTTGTTTTCAATTGTACTTCTTCCGAATTATAATTATGACTTCATTTAATATTCACATTCTCCAAAAATGTGGAATTGAGAAGAGCCTCGACGTTCACACTTCATGAAGCGAATTCGTACCAACAACATCGATAGTTTCTTTATCTATGGTTTGTGTTTCAATTGTAAATCGGCTATTTATTAATTTATTTTCCTCTAATGCTCTTGAGCATCATTACATACTTTCGAATTTTATCATGATTTGTAAGGCCAAAACAGTTTGATATTGTAATCTGGCGCCCCTTGAGTCTCAATCTTAAGGAGGTGCTATATGTCATGGAAGGATTTGCCATTCATTCCACTATGTGATCCCCGTCTCTCCACAAATCAATGCGATGCCTATGTTTTTGTTTAGCCTCTTTGTAGATACGGGCTTTCTTTAGATAATGCTCTACTATATCTCCCAATTGTTGGAACCAATAATCAGCTGTAACGTCAATTGATTCGCTTAAACGTGAAGGGAGGGAGTATTTTGCCTCACTCTCTCCTTCTTTTTTTTCTTCCTATCCAGGTAACACTAACAGCAGTTACCAGATGGTA
>CP045899.1:23838123-23858508 GCA_013387185.1 Caligus rogercresseyi | reverse complement strand
CCTTAATTTTTTATGTGTTTTGCGATTACGCTGTGTAGGTCTTTGTATATGAACAATATCTGCAAATAGCGTGAGTTGATAATTTGTTTACCTTTTCCGTAGGTTTCGTTATCACTTCTATATTTTATTTGATTCATACAGTGCTTTGAAGTCCAACGTTGACGCATCCCCTCTCTATAATGAGCAATCTTCAGGGAAATCCCCATGTTGAGTCATTGCGCAATGGCTCGCACAAGTTCGGATCCGGACTTTTGCTCGATGTAAGCAAGCCCGATAGAATGCCGTCTTCTCTAGCTTCAAGTATCTCCAGCTGATTTCAATGGGCTTCTCTTGGAGCAGAGGAAACACACTCTCACAGATCCGAGACGCTCCTCCAGCTCCCAATGACAGAGAGTCTCTTAAGCTGACTTACTCAGAGATCAATGCTCCATGAATCCGATGATAACATCACCCTGGAGATCGCCAACTCCATTTTTCCGTCCAATAAACTTCAACTTAAAGATGAGTTCCTGGAGGAGGCCAAGAAGCACTTCGGATCCGAAGTTCGGAGTCTCAACTACCGTGACCCTGAAATGCCGGAACGGATATCAATCAATGGGTGGAAAGAAAAACTAACTCCAAGATCAAGGAGCTATTCGCCTCTGGAGGCAATTGACAGCGATACTGTGAATGTCTTGGTCAATGCCATATACTTTAAGGGGGACTGGCTCGCTAAGTTTAATAAGGACAATACCATGGATAGCAGCTTCATGTTTCTCCGAGAAGACAATCAAGGTTCCATGATGTTTGCCTCGGATATTAAGTTTCGCTCCAAGGAAAATGAGGATCTACATGTACCATTGTGGAGCTGCCATATAAGGGAGAGCGCATGTCCATGTATTTCCTCGTCCCTGATGAGAAGTTTGGCCTGGCTGCACTCGAAAAGAAGCTGTCGAGTGATGTCTTCACACCATCTGTCTTGGATGATCTCTATCCTGCGTCAAAAAAACCCTATTTATGTGCCAAAGTTTAAGCTGGAGTCCTATCTGATTTAGGAGAGTCTTGTAAAAAACTGGGGCTATCTGATATGTTTGATGATAAAATCAGACTTCTCAGGGATGGCTGGAGGTCCAGGCGAGCTTATGTGTCTAAGGTCGTACAGAAGGCTGTCATTGAGGTGAATGAAGAGGGACGTGAGGCCGCTGCAGCCTCTGGCATGGCCATGATGATGCGATGCGCCATGATTCCTAATCCTCCATTAGGATTGATCATCCCTTTGCTTTTATGATAAAAGATAATTCCACTGGGCTCATTCTCTTTTCAGGAAGAGTCGTGGATCCTTCAATGTCTTAAACCGTTCTTTTTAATGTAATTATATATCGTTTATCATTAACTGCACAAAATTCTAATGCTAATCTAAAGAAATTTCAGATAATTAAATTTATTCCTTTAAAGGTTGTGTGAGCTTTGTTTTTTTCTATGTTGCGTCCATTTTATATTTAAAAATCCTTTTTATGACATTTTCTTAAACATATATAGTTTTGCCTTAACTGTTACCTACTTACAAGTATTATGATATTGTATGAAATATAAAAATGATATAAACACGTTATGTGGCATACCTTTTTACCAATATGGCTCTTTGGTGATAATGGATAAAAATACATATTTTCCCAATCTGTCTTTAATTTATGTATGGAAGCCAATCCAATGTTTTAATTTTGCTTTGGGTAAGAAAAAATGATTCGAACTCCCTTCTAAAAAATTTAAGCGACTCAATTGTATTCAGTACAGCCTTTATTCATTGTTTAGAGAGCGTTTTGGAGCAACGTATTCTTATACTGATGTTGAAGTCAATATAATACCCAAGCATTTGAACATCTATGTTATCTTATTCCACTTGAAGTATATCAATTTCTTCTTATACATACATTCAGCTTATTCAATTTAAGTTTGTTCTTATGATTGCTTTGAGATGGATGCAAATGCATTAGGTGTATTGGGCTCACGCTAAGATGGGACTACCAAATAGCTCAATAGAAGTTTGTGATAATTAACAGTCACCCATTCACTTTATAACTTTATCTAATCTCAAAAGTTAGTAGGGGTTATGAGTCAAGACCCTTAGTGATTTGAAAGTTCATTCTTTTCAAATTCTCAAAGTCTGTTCGTAGGAACATTTTCATAGGATATACCTCAATGCTATTAATTTAGTAATGCTTCTCAATGGATAGATATGAGAAGATAAATATATGGTACGTCATAATTATAACAAAACTATTTTGAGTTATCTTACAATGATGGGATATTAGGACTTTACACTTTCGCTTTGTTTTTCTGATCCTTACAGTCTTAATGATGGGGGCTTCAGATCTTTTTGCTGATGAACCAGTGGGTGCCACCAATCCCTATAAGCAGTGTTTGTTCACTAAAGCGCGTGCGAGTAATATATTACTTATTTATATTACTGCGCAGTAACTAGAGAGAACAAACATATTATATATTACTTTCAAGTAATATGTAATGTCCTAGGTACATATTACTAGAGAGCGGAAAAAATGTGATGAATTTGCCAAAAAATGTTTTTTTAATGTTACCCAAAATGAGCGAAAATGTTAATGTTAATTATGTAGACTCTGAGTTCGTTTAATGTGAATTATCATTTCATAAAACCGTGACATACAATAATCTCCGCCAAATTTTTCTCGGTGAAGTTTTGTCGACGGTCGGATAAACATTTTTTAACCTCAAAATGATATCTCCACATTTACCGAGGTAATAGGACAGTATTTTAGAATAGCTCCATCCATTGGGCTCATCCCATCTGGAAAGCAGCTCCAACAGTTACCCCCAGAAGGTAAGGTTTAGCGGTCGAAGGAGTGTCTCGAGCACCAAGACGTAAGGTTTGGGTTTTCACAACGTTTAGGTGTAGTCTATTTATATTTGAATACACCTCCAAGGCCTTCGATGCCGAGCCCATAGCGAAGTCGAGCTGTTCCCAGGATGGAGTCGAAATGACGATAGAGTATCGTTAGTATCGGACAATTTTTAACAAAAGACAATTAAGTACATAATTTATAATAACTTTTTTAGAGAATATTGAATTTAATACATGTTATTTTTATATAAATCACATATACTCGATTTTGAAGGAAATAGAAGGTAATGCAAACAAATTATTTCCTTAACTGTCTTTTGTTATCCTTGTCCGATATTAAATGTGCTTTCAGCTCCGGAGTTGTTTATTTATTTTGAAAAGTTCAACTTTTTCCACACACGCTTCCAGTACAAAATACCAATTTACATTCGGTAGTCGCAGCTCTGCTATCTGGTCATAATTGGATCAGAGGGAGCTCTAGGCCAGGGCAACATTTTCTAAATTCAGCTCGTTGAGATGGGGCTTTGAGAATACTTTTTTTTACCGAAGAACTGAGACTATTCACGTCAGCAAAATAGTCTTATCTGCCACACGATGAAGCAAATGACAATACATGTCATATGCATTAGAGACGGATAAAGACCCTAAGGTCTCGTCCACACTTCCACATATACTCAGCTGCGTCAGTCGCGATAATTTTTGCTACAAGCTTGCTTCAAACTGAAGATCAATTATTCTGAGAGTATCATTGACGATCCTTGCCATGGTGTTTGAGTCAGAAGTGGGGACAAATGAGCATTTCACCACAAATGGAATAGGAAAGGGTTTTTATCTAAGCGCCCAATTAGATGCATAACTCTTCCTTTTTATTTAAGTAAAAAGTTGATTGACCAAAAGCGTCATAAATTTAGGCGTGCATTATTTCCCTCTAAAAATCACAAAAGAATAGAATGAATTGAAAATTATAAATGATGCAAGAGGTGATTAAAATAAGTTAAACAATTTTTCTAAAAAGACAAAAAGTGTTATTTTAGGGATATTATGAAGTATAATGTGTTTTTTCTTAAATTTCCAAAAAAATGTTTTTATCTGTAAAAAAAGGGAAAAATGTGAAAAAATATTTTTTATGTGATTCACTTTTTTTCCGCTCTCTATTCATGACCTATCTTCAGAGTCCATTTTAGGTGTGGAAGATTCTTGTTTCCTCTTAAACGATCGGCAGACAAACACTTTGTTCCTGTCCCATGGAACCTCAGAATGAACTATGGCCATAATACAAAATGGAGGCAGAAAAAATTGCTGACTTGTATTTAAAAGACTTGTAATTGCCTGCATCGTGGGAAAAGATAATTTTGTCTTCTACCTCCAAAATAGTTAACGGCAAACGCTTTACTGCCCAATTTCAAGTTTCTATCAGATGTGTGTTCTTTGATGCTCTGTGCAAGGATTGTGGAAGATTATTTAATTCAATCATCCTCGCCTTCTCCCATTGTCCTGTTCTATGTATCTTAAGACTTTGTTCTTCTAAATGTTTCTGGAAAACTGGAAAACTGATCACTCCCATAATTCTGTTCGGATTAATTATAATCTACAGACAGCATCTCCAAAAACAAAAGCAATGAGTTTGCACTTTCAAGTTGCAAAAGCTATATCGCAGAGCGTTTATCTTCGAGGGAACCTATTCAAGAGGGAGACCTAAAATCCATTGCCTTATCAGCAGCACTCGTACATGGCACTCTCCATCAAGATTCCAGAGGATTCAAGCTGGAGATTTGCGACTGACATCGTTCGGTACTTCCCCTCCTGTTCACGAGAGGACCTCTCACCATCTAAAGTTTTTACTACGATTTTACAAAAACAGGCTAGTTTTAAATTAAATGAAGCCTATTTATTCCTAACCATGTTAATGTTATTTTAATATCCAATTAATTTCTACTTCGTTCTTATAAAGTGATTGTATGCTTTTATTTGACCGTATAATGTTTTGTATTGACTTTATTTAGTGATTTTTTTAAAATCTGTAAGTATATTATATATATGTATATATGCATTTACGCTAAATTCAATAAAGTCTAATTTCGATTAAAAAAATATATATATATATACTATTGCTACAAGAAATTTACCCTACTCTTCTGCGATTAAACTATTTTATCGTATTTTGCTTTAAACTTTAAAAACCTTCGACAAAATGGAGAACCTCAAGTAATATTTAAATATGTTTTCAATTGCTAAGTTTTTTAAATATTATTTCCCGTACGAAGACTTTTTACTTGTTGATTAATTTGGCAATAAAGTTCTTAAGTTATCATAATACGAAGCTGTATTAACGGTTCTTAAAAAATAAAAACCAATAGGAACTTTGGAATAAAATCACAGATGTATCATTGGAGAATATTTTTTTTTGCATTTTATAGATATATTCCTGTCAAGTTATCAAATGAAATATTTCTTGAATTTAACTCAACAATATAATATATAATTTTGTTTAATCAAATCACTTAATTTATATTCATATAATTTTGATAAAATCCTTAGAATGGACTACTCCAATTTCACCTAGTGATAGATTTTAACAGACTCTTCAATTCAATTTTGGCCATTGATCACGTCTAATCAAACATTAACATCAATACTTTTCGCACAGATGTATATTATGATATTCCATCGACTCAAGAAAATCAAATATAAAATCAACAATCCCTAATTATTAATTTTTAGATCATATTTAAAATTGATTTTGTAGTCGTTCTCTTTATTATAGTGTCTTGTTAGTATTCGCTTGATATTTATGATTTAAATATACAAAATGGGATATTCCAATGTAATGCGGAATAACTTTGTTATATTTAGAGCATTATTGTTTTTCTATGAAGGATCTAGTGGACATCTTTGAAGTCCCCAACAATTATAAAGTTCAAGTAGGAGACCGTTTGATTGAAATAGGCAAAAACTGTAGTCAAATGATATTTATTGATCAACTTAAGCAAGACGGGTTCTAACCAAACAAGTAACCAAAGATAACATCGATGCACTTGGAGCAATTGGAAAGGCTTCCAAGGGTATCTGAAACACACTTTTTCAAGCCAGGAATACTAATGTCTTCCAGGAAGCAGATCTAATGGCCCCTGCCACGGTTGGAACGCAACTAACGCACTTGAAGTAATCGTCAGAAGGACCTCTCTGCAGTGCCTTGTGACGGAAGACTTGAACAGCCAATCCCTCAACAATGCAGCCTCCTGTGGGTTCTAAAATAAAAGAATCATGAGTTGATACTGAAGTCAAGTGTAACTGTGGTATCTTACCACTTTGCATTGAATGTTTGCCGAGACCACGGCGATCAAGAGACAGGCCAAAACGGTGATTTAGCGATGGAAAACATGTTTCTAGATTGCTTAATGGTCCCTGCAGTGCTTTTCATTTTATAGTTCTTATTCAATTTAGATAAGAAACATTGATATTTACTTAGAACAGTATACGTCTCAACATTTTTATTTACCTAAAGTACAAAAAGGATTCACGATGAAAACAAGTAACTATTATTGTTTTCAGCTCACTGCAACATTGTTATTCATTTATGTTTTTCTCAATTTGTAAGAACAATATTTTAATTAGCTTTAGCCTCTTTCTCCTTTGAGACAGTAGGGTGATTCTAATTTATCTCTTTTCCGATTGCGGACGTAAATTTGATATGGTATAAAGTTATGTAGTAAAATATAGATTTTCTATTCAATCGTCTCTCACATTCGTATATAGATACGATGGATGGTATCGGAAGGTTTACTGTAATTTCATCGCGCGTAATTTGTCACGGACCTTCTTATAGCCGTTTTTTTGTCGCAGGTAAATACATCGCTTGCTCTTTTATATTCAGTCAATTTTGTCGTTCCTATTTTTGTCACGTTTTTTTTTGTCACCTGTCTTTTTTTTAGTGAAGTATTTTCGTCGTTCGTCTTTTTTGTCGTTATTTTTGTCGCATAGCTTTTTGTAGTGAAGCGTTTTCCGCGCGATTTATTTTTTTACTTTGTAGACCTAATCTCGTTCGCTTAGTCGGGGGTACCATGGGGTTTAAATCATAGAGATACAAAGATATAGCGAGCTTATTCCCTTTATCTGTATTTTTGTGTCCAATATAAACAAAGGAATTTTTACTACGTCATCGTAAGCTGATCATAGAGACAGAATCTATCTCTATGATCAGCTTACGATGATTTAGTACTAATTACTTTTCTTATATTGGACACAAAAATACAGCTGAACGATGTTTCTCTGCTATGAAGGGAATAAGTTCTCTATATCTTTATGGTTTAAATCTACTGCTGACACTTTTTAGGGAGAGAAAAGACACGCAGTCTAAGAGTTTTGCACACCTAAGCCTTGGTTGTTCCGCCGGGTGTACTATGGGATTGTAATCGACCACTGACTCTTATTAAGGTGAAAAATACCCGGCCTAGTGTCTGAAAAACTCTTGAACTGGTTTTTTTTACGACCCAGAAGGGTCTGCAGTAGATTTTGAACCCATATAGCACCTAGCTGAGGCCGGTGCAATCCTTTAGCTTAGGGTATATATTTTTTAGGCTGGGTTTTCCCCCTTAAGAAGTGTCGGCGGTGGATTTTAAACCCATGTGACACCCGGTTAAAGTAGGCGCATACCCTTAGATTAAGGTCTACGAAAGTATTAGGCCGAGTGTTTTTCACCTTAATAAGAGTCAGTGGTCGATCACAATCCATAGTACTCCCGGCAGAACAACCAAGGCTTAGGTGACGGGCCGGGCTCGGGCGCAAAAATTATAAAAGTCGGGCGGGCTTTTTTCATTTTTTACATATTTAATTAAATGTTGTTCAAAACAAAACAGTCTTCACTTTTTTTTCCCGGAGCTCTTTCTAAAAAAAAAACGTCCTCACTTTTTCTCGGATCTGTTGAATTGAATTTCTTTCTTCTATTAATATATTTTCCAATGGTCGGGCGGGCGCAAGTCGGGCGCATATCAAACTAATCGGGCTCGGGCTCAATTATTAGTCTTTCGGGCGGGCTCGGGCTTGAAAATCGCGCCCGATGGACAACACTATTGTGCACACCTTAGCCTCGGGTGTTCCTCCGCGAGTCCTATGGATTGAAATCGACCGCCGACTCTTATTAAGGGGGGAAACACCCGGCCTAAGACTTTCGTAGACCATTATCTAACGGAATGCGCCAACTTTAACCGGATGTCCCTTGGGTTTGAAATCGACCACCGACCCTTCTTAAGAGGAAACCACCCGGCCTAAAAAAAATACCCTAATTTAAAGGTTTGCTCCGGGCTTAATAATCATTGACATAATCATAAAACAGTGCAATAATCAATTTATTTAAGTTGAAATTTATCCTCAAATTCATACGGTCCATTAAAAGTACCTCAAAGAGATTAGACCAGATTGTCATGATTCGAAAGAGAATTTTATCTTATTTTTATTAAAATAATATTATTACAAACGGTTCCGCAATTAATGCAAGGGGTATTAAATATAGACATCTGGTTGAAATTTGGAATTGAGTAGTGAATTTCAACCAGATGTCTATATTTTAATACCCCTTGCATTAATTGCGGAACCGTTTGTAATAATATTATACATACTTTTGTAAAATGCCCTTTAATAATTATTTTAAGCGAATTCATAAAATTAAACGTTATTTGTTCTTCTTTCGAAGTGACAGGTACTATTTTATTTGGTATTCCTAGAAAGCAACGGACTAACTCTATTCTACAGGCTGTTCACTTCACGCTATCGAGTGCGAAGGCCCTTATTGGATCAAAACTGTCGAGGAAGGAACCACTGACAAGGCAAGACTTGCGTCCAATTGCATTATCTGCCACAGCTCGATATACCGCACTGGAGTTAAAGATCCCCAGAGTTAGGCCGGATTCGTGGAAATATGCTATCGACTTGGTTTCGTACATGGTACCTTCTTCGAGCCGTCACCTCGCCTTGTTAAAGAAGATAGTCCTTCAATATCACTGTTTTTATAACCCCTTATGATTGTTTTTGTTTTATAGTTTGGTTTTATATTACGTATTATTTCTGTTTAATTGAGTTTGGGTCTTTTTAGGTAGATTAATTTTAAAGTATAATGTTTATTTATGTATTTTTACACAATTCTATTTACTATTTTATTATTGTATTTTATGTATATTCTATGAACTACAATTTTAAATAAAGACCTAAATAACAAAATCTTAACATTAATAAAAGAAGATAAAATTCTCTTTCGAATCATGACAATCTGGTCTAATCTCTTTGAGGTACTTTTTAATGGACCTTATGAATTTGAGGATAAATTTCAGCTTAAATAAATTGATTATTGCACTGTTTTATGATTATGTCAATGATTATTAAAGGAAAATGGTAGCCTCTACTTATTGTCACTAAAAGTTAAACAAATCCTACATCTGCATAAGGAACAAAAACTCCAAATCTAATAAAAAATGGGTAACCCTAAAAAAAGGAAAGTGTCGGGATTATAAATTTTTTGTTCCGTGATTTTCTGCAGGAATCTTTTAGTATAATAAAAATACACAGGTTCTTTTTTTTCTAAGTTGATATTGCGACAGTTATGGAGATTTAAAGAGAAAATATTGCAGTCCTGCTTCAGGCTGGAGTGTTAATCCCCACAATAGTGGGCAACCTGAAGTGCTCCAGGAGCCTTTGATTACAAGGTTAAAAGACTTTTGGTGATGGGAAAGACTGAGAAGAGTCAAGGGGAGTGGTGGTCATAACAAGAAGCTGGATGAGAAAAAGTTAGTGATATCAAGGCCAAAATTGAGGAGGATCCCAAATCAGCATGAAGAAGCTGGCCAAGGTCATGGAGGTCTCCGCCACGACGGCCATGACTGCCACCAGAAACTTGGGCATGACCAGCTATGTCAGGAGGAAGTGCCAGCTTCTATCCAGTTCAACCAAGTTACTCAGGGTCAAAAAGGGGAAGAAATTGGTGAACTGAATGAGGAAGAATCCTGGACTGGTAAGTGTGTTTTCAGATGAGAAGTTACATGGCCAGAAATACCAGAAACAACCGTTATATAGCTACAAATGCCATTATTGTCCCTCCCATCAATGCCAGTAAGCACGCCCTAGGTGCCATGATGTTTGGTGTGATGGCCAGGGACGGCAAATCCATGCCTCCTTCTTGTTTCCTGCTGGCCTCAGGTGGGAAACAATGAGAACCTGGATGTCCTCAAGACTGTAGTCAAGCCCTGGCTGGACTCCACCTACCCTGTGGGCAACTATGTTTTCTAGCAAGATAGTGCACCAGGCCATAAGGCCATCAAAACCCAGAAGTGGTGGAATGACACCACTTGACAACTTCTGGCCATGGGGAATGTGGTCGCCTTCTTCACCAGACTGTTCACCTCTGGGCAATGGGATATAGAGCTATCTAGAGAAGAATGCTTGCAGCTAACCCCATCCCAATGTGGCATGCCTAAAGTCCGCCGTTGATAATGAGTGGACCATCCTGTCCATAGACTACGAGGTCAAGGTATGCACTGCCTTCAGGCCCTGTGTGGTGGCCATGATTGAGGCAGAGGTCAATCACTTTGAAATTTAGACACAATTAGGACACACCTACAAAAGTTACAAAAAGTAGGATATTACAATCGATAAGGTTCAGGCAAAAGTTAACAATGTTTGAAGGCCACAGATTTGTACACGATTAGCTTGTACACACTATATATATATATATCTATATATATATATATATATATATATATATATATATATATATATATCAGGCTTGTGAACGGAATGCAAATTGAACGGCGTTCAGCTGAACGCACGTTCAATGAACGGAACGCAACTTTTTTTTTGAACGCTGAACGTTGAAAGCAAAAGAGTTTTGCGTTCAGCGTTCCATTTTTCCAAACATTTCTTGGACTTTATTTTGGAAATTCTATTCTATAAAAAAACGTCATCACTTTTTGGATATTCTTTTCTAAAAAAACGTCATCACTATTTTGGTAAATTCTTTTAAAAAAAACGTCATCACTTTTTTGGAAAATTTGAACGCTAACGGAACGCTGAACAACAAACATTGAACGGAACGCTATTTTTTAATGATGAACGGAACGCTGAACGCAAAAAAGCTGAACGCTCACAAGCCTGATATATATATATATATATATATATATATATATATATATATATATAATATATATATATATATATAAAAGGGGGTATCATAAAAATAAAATATTGAGATATCACACGTGCACCCGCCCGCGACAGTTACACCATAAGAAACTAAATGATCGTAGAAAAATGGATTTGGATCTGGCCCTGATATTGATCAATTAAAATTAATTTAAAATGGGTTATTCCAATGTAGGGAAAGACAAATTTGTTATATTTGGAGCATTATTGTTCTTATGAAGGACATCTTAAATCCCCAAACAATTAATCAGACCGTTTGATTGAAATAGGCAAAAACTGTATTATTGGAGAATATATTTTTTACATTTTATAGATATATTGTTGTCAAGTTATCAAATGAAATATTTGTAGAATTTAACTTAACAATATAATATATAATTTTGTTCAATCAAATCAAAATATTTAGATTCATAAAATTTTGATAAAACCCTTAGAATGGACTACTCAAATTTCACCTAGTGATATAAATTTACTTAAGCACACTCCTCAATTAAATTTTGGCCATTGATCACGTCATAAGCAAACATTAAACCTCAATACTTTTCGCACAGATGTTATATTATGATTTCCATCGACTCAAGAAAATCAGAAATAAAAATCAACAATCCCTAATTATTATTTTTAGATCATATTTAAAATTGAATTTTGTAGTCATTCTCTTTATTTTAGTTTCTGTGTTAGTATTCGCTGGATATTTATTGATCTAAATATACAAAATGGGTTATTCCAATGTAATGCGGAAGAACTTTGTTATATTTGGGGCTTTTTTGTTCTTATGAAGGAACTAGTGGACATCTTTGAAGTCCCCAACAATTATAAAGTTCAATGAGGAGACCGTTTGATTGAAATAGGCAAAAAACTGTAGTCAAATGATATTTATTGATCAACTTAATCAAGACAAGTTCTAACCAAACAAGTAACCATGATAACACCGATGCACTTGGAGCAATTGGAAAGGCTTCCAAGGGTATCTGAAACACACTTTTTCATGCCAGGAATACTAATGCCTTCCAGGAAGCAAGATCTAATGGCCCCTGCCACGGTGGGAACGCAATTAAAGCACTTGATGTAATCGTCAGAAGGACCTCTCTGCAGTGCCTTGTGACGGAAGACTTGAACAGCCAATCCCTCAACAAATTCAGCCTCCTGTGGGTTCTAAAATAAAAGAATCATGAGTTGATACTGAAGTCAAGTGTAACTGTGGGTATCTTACCACTTTGCATTGAGTGTTTGCCGAGACCACGGCGATCAAGAGACAGGCCAAAACGGTGATCTTAGCGATGGAAAACATGTTCTAGATTGCTTAGTGGTCCCTGCAGTGCTTTTCATTTATAGTCATTATCCAATTTAGATAAGAAACATTGATATTTACTTAGAACAGTATACGTCTCAACATTTTTATTTACCTAAAGTACAAAAAGGATTCACGATGAAAACAAGTAACTACTATTGTTTTCAACTCACTACAACATTGTTATTTATTTATGTTTTTCTCAATTTGTAAGAACAATATTTTAATTAGCTTTTAGCCTCTTTCTCCCTTTGAGACAGTAGGGTGATTCTAATTTATCTTTTTCCGATTGGAGGGACGTAAATTTGATATGGTATAAAGTTATGTAGTAAAAATAGATTTTCTATTCAATCGTCTCTCACATTCGTATATAGATACGATGGATGGTATCGGAAGGTTTACTTTAATTTGTCACGGACCTTTTTATAGCCGTTTTTTTGTCGTGGGTAAATACATCGCTTGCTCTTTTATAGTCAGTCAATTTTGTTGTTCCTCTTTTGTCTCGGGTATTTTTGTCTCCAAGCTTTTTTTTAGTGAAGTATTTTCGTCGTTCGTCTTTTTTTGTCGGTATTTTTGTCGCGTAGCTTTTTTGTAGTGAAGTGTTTTCCGCGCAATTTATTTTTTTACTTTGTAGACCTAATCTCGTTTGCTTATTCGGGGGTACCATGGGGTTTAAATCATAGAGATACAAAGATAAAGCGAGCTTATTCCCTTTATCTGTATATTTGTGTCCAATATAAACAAAATAATTTTTACTACGTCATCGTGAGCTGATCATAGAGACAGAATCTATCTCTATGATCAGCTTACGATGACGTAGTACAAATTACTTTTCTTATATTGGACACAAAAATACAGCTGAACGATGTTTCTCTGCTATTGAAGGGAATAAGTTCTCTATATCTTTATGGTTTAAATCTACTGCTGACACTAAAGAGTGTCGGCAGTAGATTTAAACCCCATGGTACCACCGACTAAGGGAACGAGATTAGGTCTACAAAGTAAAAAAATAAATCGCGCGGAAAACGCTTCACTACAAAAAAGCTATGTGACAAAATACTGACGAAAAAATACGAACGACGAAAATACTTCACTACTATTAGCTTGGCGACAAAAATACCCGCGACAATAAGTAGAACGACAAAATTGACTGACTATAAAAGAGCAAGCGATGTATTTACCTTCAACAAATAAACGGCTGTAAAAAGGTCTGCGACAAGTTTACGCGCGATGAAATTACTGGACACCGTATCGGAATAATCTTTTAACAAATGATTTTTTTAAACACTTCCATAAAGTATGGCATTATTTTTTCTGTCTTCGAACGGAAATGTCAATGGATAAAAAATAGTAATAAAGAAAAATCTCTTTTTGTCCTACTGAATCTGTGTTTGACATCTTAGTAAAAGAAGAAGGTTGTTATACAAAACGTTCATGACAACGGTGATTATTTAAACTCTTTTCGCCTGTAATTTAAAATGTAATAATTATTTTTCAAAGCAAACCTCCCTTGCCGATCGCATATGCCATATCATTACCCTTTTAAAACGACTGTTTTTGCTCGATGTTCGTTATACATGAATCCACTTTTCATAACTCGTTACCACCGTTTCACAATAGTGTTGCACTCCTACGTCGAACTTTTATATCATACAGTCCTTTTTCAGAGGTTTGTAATGTTATTTTGTGAAACAAATATGCATCGCCATTAAGCCATTTATTCCATCCCTTAACATACTTTAAAGTAAATAATTTAGTTTGTATTTCTTGAAGAAAATAATTAAAATTCGTGTTTTATCTACTTTGTAACAATAAAAATGACTGTAGTTGTCTGCTTAGGGCTTGTATAAATGTTTATGTTATGAAAAGATAAAACTCCAGACTTAAGGTTTTCACACTACTCTTCCGAAGGCTTACCAGTTTTAGACACAATACACTCCCATCCATGTGGCGTGAAGTTCAAATTTGAAATGTCTTCCTAGCTCTCATTTTGATATAAAGATCTAGAAAAAGTATATCGAAAATTATCTCCAGACCTGTAGTAGGACTACTATGATATATAAAAGCTGTTCTAATCATACCAAGTTTTGGATTCGACGAGACCAGACAATTGATGCATAGGATAAATACTCATTTCATTGAACATGAATTCGGTCCAAATATCTCCAAACGGCGTTATTATTATTATTCTGTTGGATTATACAAGCTTGGAAGTGATGTGGAGACCAAAGTTTTTTCCAGTATTACTCCTAAGTATTTAACAGAGGTATAAGAATTAACCATAAATTATAAACTATCTGGGTTATACAAATATTTCATAGTACAATCGGATTCCTTTATGAATTAAGTTCTATATGGCCAGTTTTGCCTCCCTAGAGGAGAAAATCTATTTTGGTCAGCCTCATTGAACATATCCAGGGTTGATGGCTGAACTTTAACCCAATAATGCTAATTAATAGCCCAAAGGGTGCAATTTTATCCAACAAATAGGCTAACAAGGGTTTTTGATATTTTAACCATTCATATCTATTATTATTTCTTCCTTTTAGACATCAATTTAATGAAAAAATGGGAATAATACGTTCAAATGAAGACAACCGTTTTAGAAAATTTAATGCTTTAAATTTACCTCAGAAATTATTTGCGAACCATACAAAAACTATGCACTTAGGTAGGGTGTCCAGTAATTACATCGCGAGTAAATTTGTCACCGAGCTTTTTATAGCCGTTTTTTTGTAGCGGGTAAATACATCGCTTGCTCTTTTATAGTCAGTCAATTTTGTAGTTCTTCTTTTTGTCGCGGGTAAATTTGTCACCTAGCTTTTTTGTAGTGAAGTATTTTTGTCGTTCTTCTTTTTTTCGTAGGTAATTTTGTTGCCAAGCTTTTTTGTAGTGAAGCATTTTCCGCGCTGTTTATTTTTACTTTGTGGACCTATTCATGGGGACTCTGTCTGGGGTCCCATGGGGTTTGAATCTACTGCTGACATTTTTATGGAGAAAAGACACGCGGCTTAAGGGTTGTGCACACCTTAGCCTCGGGTGTTCCTCCGCGAGTCCTATGGGATTGAAATCGACCGCCGACTCTTATTAAGGGGGGAAACACCCGGCCTAAGACTTTCGTAGACCATTATCTAACGGAATGCGCCAACTTTAACCGGATGTCCCTTGGGTTTGAAATCGACCACCGACCCTTCTTAAGAGGAAACCACCCGGCCTAAAAAAAATACCCTAATTTAAAGGTTTGCTCCGGGCTTAGTCGGGTGCCCCATTGATTCGGAATCTACTGCAGACCCTTCTGGGTCGTAAAAAACAACTCAAGAGTTTTTTCAGATACTAATTTCGCGTTTGCCCTCTGCTTTATCTGAGGGGGCTCCAGGACTTTTGTTAGACAGCCATTTCTTAGACGGACACTTCTTAGACGGACATTTCTTAGACACGGACACTTCTTATACAGCCATTACTTAGACGGACACTTCTTAGACACGGACACTTCTTAGACAGGGACATTTCTTAGACACCATTAAAAATGTACTCACAATCAAAATAGACCCTCGGGTTCCGCCGAACACAATCGGGGTGTTTTGGGGTTACAAATCCCCCGCCAATGGGACCTCGGGTTCCGCCAAACCTAATCGGGGTGTTTTGGGGTTACATATCCCCCGCCAATGGGCCCTTGGGTTCCACCAAACCTAATCGGGTGTTTTAGGGTTACAAATCCCCAACCAATGGGCCCTCGGGTTCCGCCGAACACAATTATTATATTTTAGGGTTACAAATCCCCCGCAAATGGGCCTTCGGGTTCCGCCGAAACACTCGGGGTTTTTTGGGGTTGAAAATCCCCGCGAATGGGCCTCAGGTTCCGCCGAACACAATCGGGGTGTTTTGGGTTACTAATCCCCCGCCAATGGGACCTCAGGTTCCGCCGAACACAATTGGGGTGTTTTGGGTTACAAATCCCCCGCCAATGGGACCTCGGGTTCTGCCAAACTAATTGGGTGTTTTGGGGCTACATATCCCCCGCCAATGGGTCCTTGGGTTCCACCAAAACCTAATAGGGGGTTTTGGGGTTACAACCCACCGCCAATGGGCCTTCGGGTTCTGCCGAACACACTCGGGGTGTTTTGGGGTTACAAACCCACCGCCAATGGGCCCTCGGGTTCCGCCGAAGACACGTGGGGTGTTTTGGGGTTACAAATTCCCGCCAATGGGCCCTCAGGTTCCGCCGAAAACAATCGGGGTGTTTTGGGGTTACAAATCCTCCGCCAATGGGCCATCGGGTTCTGCCGAACACAATTGGGCTGTTTTGGGGTTACAAATCCCCCGCCAATGGGCCCTCTCGTTCTGCCGAAAACAATCATATTGTTTCGGGGTTACAAATCCTCCGCCAATGGGCCCTCAGGTTCCGCCGAAAACAATCGGGGTGTTTTGGGGTTACAAATCCCCTGCCAATGGGCCATCGGGCTCCGCCGAAAACAATGGGCTGTTTTGGGGTTACAAATCCCCGCCAATGGGCCCTCAGGTTCCGCAAAACACAATCGGGCTGTTTTCGAGTTACAAATCCCATAAGAAATGTGTCATAACATACCGCCAATGAGCCCTTAGATTTTTATCTTGCGACTATGAGTGTTTTAAACAAGCTCCAAACAAAATATCGGGATATGCCAAGTGTATATACAACATATTGAGTTTTAAAACCTAATCCCAAGTCAATTTCCCTAATTATACCTAATTCAAACCCACCGCTTAAAGAATCTGGGGTCTTATCTGTGTTATACATTATTTGGGTCTTTTTAAGTATGGATGAATGATCAGTTGGATTTTATTTCCATGGGGTAATTAATTTTTAGCCGTTAATTATTAATAATTGTGACTGAGGAATCAAAAATTCTAATTGTGCAATTGATGCTGCTGGCATTCATTTATGTTGAACATTTTTGCGAATATGTTTTTTACTGCACTACCACATACAAGAGTATAATTGCCCAGCATAGCCTAAAAATATAGTTTTCGTTTTCTTGTTTCTTTAAAATGGCTTTACGCTTGCCTTTTCATGAGGAATAAATGAATATTTTTGTTTGTCACACATAACTTATTTTATACATTTATACATTGTAAGTAATACGTTCAAGGTAAGAGAGAATAGGAGTTTGAGGTGTGTAATGGTCCACAATGCCTCTGAGACGTTGTTGCATAACTGCATATTTTTTTCTCTTTTCCGGAAGAACCCGTCCAGACCGATACTGTGTCAGTCGGGCTTCTTGATACTTTTGCTCATCGCAAAGAAAGCCAAGGAATGACCATATATTAGAATGGGCACACATATCCGTCTGGAATCCCCTATGCCATCCTTCAACACAGTTGTTGGTTTTGGGGAGGTTCAATCGGATGGTCTGGTATACGTTCCACATTTCTCGGGGAAACCTTGGTGCACGGATTACTCCAATGAACATCTCGGGCACCAATCCAAGTGCTTTCAACGTAACGCAAAATGCCTCGGGTACTCTGAAAAATAATAAAGTAACGTTAATAAAATTGTAATTAGTTATATAGTCTTAATTATGATTGAACTTACTTCTGGGAGAAGCTCGGCATTTCGAAACTCTTCAAAAGCCTCTTATACTCGATTGACGGGCACACACGCCAGAGCACCAAGCATATTGATATGCTTCCTGAATGATCCATCGGTCTCGTACAGACCTTTCCAGCCTCTCTCCTGTACCTCACGAAGAATACACTGCTTAAAGTGAAAAAAACATCCTTGATGAGAGGTTGTTGGGAAAATCTCTCCAACAGCTCGAATCATCGCCTGCTCGTAGTCCGTCGTGAATGTCGTGGGTGAAAATCCCCTCACTGCCTCCTTGAGCACGTCAAGCATTGCACGATAGGCGTCTACTGTTTTATTTGGAAGCAGTGCAAAAACCAGAGGGACGGATGACGTACCAATGAGGCCATGAATGGTGTACAGCTGTGCAAACATCGGTGGTGTAACCTTAAATGTGCCATCAGCATACCAGTGATTGCATTGGCGCAGAAATGAGATGTTGTTTTGTGTGGCAAAAATAATAATTCGCATATTATCTCCACCCGAATCAAAGTAAAGGAACTGCTCTTGATCAGGTTTTAGAAGAGTGAGTTCGGGAGGAATAACGAGGTCTCCTCGTGTAGCAGGTAGTGCGGGCGCATTGTAGGCGTTTGTCCGCTGCCTTCTCACATTTCGCTTCATATTATCGATGCCAGTAAGTTCAGTTACAGAAGTTCGATGACAGTTGCTGAGGGAAGTTGAGACGATTGTCTTGGGCTTGAGCCGAGTGTTGAGGGCCAGTTGCCGGGCAGTCGCCTTGGCTCGTTCAGCTTCTACCTTATCCATATTTCCAAAATGGTTGTGGTTGTCAACACAGTGCTAAAAAATAAGAATTGTTAAAGATAAACCGCTTTTTACATACCAAGTGTAACGAGATACCTTTTCTAAATCATCCTCTCGTGTAACGGCGGTAGCTCGACAGTTATCCTCTGAGCATCTCCAATACCTCTTTTTCCCTCTTGTCTTGTTCCGATAAAATACGAAGGAACCAATTAGGAGAATTGGTCGGTTTTTCGAGGAATTAATAAAGTGTTGAAATTAAAAAAAATGATATTTAATAGTTGAAGGACACTTGAGTACAGAAGCATTTCAAGGGGAAAAAATATAAAAAAGGGGTGATTGGACGCGTCTGAAAAAATAAATCTTGGCGCATGAATTATATTTTGAAAAGTACTCAGATATTCAAATCATGGGAAAATGAATCAAAAGTTATTCATGCCTTTAAAATGAATTTGTTACTTTTCATAATGATGTTCTTAGTTTCAATTCTTAATTTTTTAAATAATGGTATAATTGAATACATGAGACATATTTTTGACATTACTTTTATATATGCGTCAAAAAGTAAAAGAGCTCCGTGGCAACGTGGATAAGACTCCAATTTGCCCTAATAATGTCCAGCAGAACCCGCAGGTTCATGAGGACTCACTGAAAGTGGATTTGCAACCCCAATTTGCCTTACTGTGTCTGGCAGAACCCGAGGACCCATTGGCGGGGAAGTTGTAACCCCAAAACACCCCGATTGGGTTTGGCGGAACCAAAAGGCCCTGGCGGGGATTTGTAACCCCAAAACATCCCGATGGTTGGTCGGCGGAACATGAGGGCCCATTGGCGGGGGATTTGTAATCCCAAAAACACCGATTGCGTTCGGCGGAACATGAGGGCCCATTGGCGGTGGATTTGTAACCCCAAAACACCCCGATTGTGTTCGGCAGAACCCGAGGGCCCATTGGCGGTAGGTTTGTAACCCCAAAAAACCCGATTAGTTTGGTGGAACCCGAGGGCCCATTGGCGGGGGATTTTTAACCCCAAAACACCCTGATTGTGTTTGGCGGAACCCGAGGGCCCATTGGTGGAGGATTTGTAATTCCGAAACACCATGATTGTTTTCGCAGAGAACCCGAGGGCCTATTTTAATTGTGAGTACATTTTTAATGGATGTCTAAGAAATGTCCCTGTCTAAGAAGTGTCCGTGTCTAAGAAGTGTCCGTCTAAGAAATGGCTGTCTAAGAAGTGTCCGTGTCTAAGAAATGTTCGTCTATGAAGTGTCCGTCTAAGAATTTGCTGTCTAACAAAAGTCCGGTTCCCATCTGATGGTCTAAGGGGTTGGAGTCCACGCGGACTCCTCTTAAATGTAAAACAAACTCGGGTTAAGTGGTTTCAGACCTACATCTGCAAGATATGCATGCTTCATCCGAGAAGACTATGTAGAAATACACGGCTGACCCTTTGAAGGAGGAAAATGAATTTAGCCAAGAGTTTGTATAATCTAATCCGGGGGGGGGGGGGGGGGGTACGCCAGTCTCAGCCGGGGGCTCAATAACGTTGAAATCCACCGTTGACCCTGCGTAGATTTCAACTCGCGGCGGAACACCCGAGTGCTAAGGTTTGCACAACCTTAAGCCGTTTGGTTTTCTCCCTAAAAATGTCAGCGGTAGATTCAAACCCCATGGGACACCAGACAGAGTC
>CP045899.1:23813555-23838023 GCA_013387185.1 Caligus rogercresseyi | reverse complement strand
AAAAAATCTACCCAAACCGCCATTGATAACATAATTTTTTTGTCAATGAGTAGTTGTGGATTTATATCATATTTTTTTGTAGATGAATATTTTATTTTATAGTCTAACAAATAACAATTAAGATGGTACAAATATATCCCTATCGATAGAACATAGCATTCTCCGACTTTTGATACCGGTGTATATTTTATATATACTGAGTCCAAGCTTTGCTGTTAGGTATTTAATTAAATAAAGCAACTTTCCACCCTCCGACAAAAAAAATGTTTTTAGTTACTCAAGCATGTCGATACATAGATCCTCCCCTGACGATAAGACGCTTAAAAAAGAAAGAAAAACTCAAAGCATATATAAGGATATTTATTTCTTATTTTCATGGAGAGTGAAGCGTCCCCAAATTTATTAAATATTATTTTTTTTCAATCATTCAAAATTTACAATACTTTAGATGATGGAAGACTAACAAATGGTTTGCCGTTGTGACGTCATAAAAAGCCATGGACAAGGGAGTAGTCAGGATATGAGCATATCTTGATTTCAATTATCCTTGAGTGAACTGATTTGACAAACGAGTAACAATTTTTTGTTGTTGCAAAACTTCAACAAATATATATTTTATCCCTCATATTTGTTTTACATTTCAAGCTACTCTTAGAGTTCACTCAGTGATTTAATATTATTATTATTCCCTCCTTCCCCAACTTGCTGCCTTGAATTTATGGGCGTTTAAAAAAAAGTCTCTTTACATCCAATCATTCATGAGCTACTTGTGTATTAATATTAACATATCCATGAGCACATTAAATATAGTCTTTATTTTTGTAAATGTGATTATTCCATAGAGATATAGAGGTATAGAGAGCTGATTCCCCAATTGCAGAGAACATCGGGTACGTTACTTCGATCTCCTACCTGAGCTAGAAACAAAGAGAAACCACACTTCACACGGCCATCGTGCTAACATTCCTAGGAGCACTCTGGATGACGAATACTTTTTTTCCTTCTTCTTCTATAATAAGTACATAATAGATAGGTTTGTGATGAATGTTAGCACGATGGCCGTGTTGAAGTGTGGTTTTTCTTTGTTTCTAGCTCAGGTAGGAGATCAAAGTAACCGTACCCGAAACAACAGAACGCTGTTTCTATACAATTGGGGAATCAGCTCTCTATATCTTTATTTCTCTATGGATTATTCGCATTAACGAGACAAATAATGGCTGACGTAATTGGGGTTATTGAGCCCTTCATTTCTATATAAGGATATGCTCAATGACCTAGAGCTATAATTAAACAAATAGATTTAAATCACATATTTAAAAAAATAAACACATATATCCACTTGGCGTTAATTCGACATTGTATTGTTTTCATTACTCGACCTCAATGATACTATTGGATCCTATCCTCAGACAAACAAATAAAACCCGCTGATATCCTTTAACATTGTACATGACGTCAGAATGACGTATTTGAACATTGAATATAGCGGTTAAATGTACAATATATAATTTATTAGGAAGAAATGGTCCAAGAAAAATAGACCAAGAAGAAATTCATCAAAGCAAAAAATAAAAATGATGACGCCTGGGGAAAAATGGCACAAATAAGTATTTGTCCCGTATAATAATGACGACAAGATCAAGGAAATCATTGATCTTTAATTGAAAAAATAAGATGATTTATGCATTATTTACAAATTTATATGATAAATAATATTGGATATATACTTAGTTTTCAATTCCATTCAAATACTACCCATGTATTTGGACCTTTTTCCATGAGTAATCATTTTCCTTTTTTTCTTTGGTCATTTCTTCCTTGGTCGTATTTTCCTTATCTTTTTTTCTGGACAGCTTATATAATATAAGTTAATTTATATAGATCAGTGGAGTGAATGCGGTATGTACTTAAATAATTATTAAAGACATGCGTGTTGTCCCTAGGGCCAGTTTTGCTAGGGCAATGTGGGCGACTGCCCAGGGCGCAATTTATTTGGGGGTGCTCCTCCAAAAAAAATCGCCAGTTTTCTACTCTAAAACCGCTAATTTCCAAGTCAAGTTAGTGGACTGGTCGCTGGGCGCCCCTACCATCACGTCAACTAGCTGCAGTCATGTATACTGGTTGTGTTGTGTCAGAAGAAAATAATGAAAGCGTTTCCACACTCTGTGGATCAGTCCCAATCTCTATTTCTACCGGACGCCGCCACCAGAGCTCAGTGCGGCTCAAGCGGTAGTGGGATATGGATGCGGCTTGTACCTACTTGGTGTTATTTGTAACACTGAGGGAGGGGTGCAATAGAGTGTTCGCCCAAGGTGTAAAAGTCGCTAGGACGGCCTCTGGTTGACCCTTTAGTATCTCACAAAGAGCGACATCTACAATATCCATATTCGTCCCATTCTAACGTCACGTTAAATATCTTCATTGGAGTGTTTCCATTCATACATCATAGAGTCCTTCACTATTTGTGTCCCTTACTTGTTTTTTAATGTATATTTCAACACTCTTTCATGACGTTACCTTAAACCTCCTTTAAAAACACGTATGCATATAGAATAAATATATAGCTACGCTATTGTAAAAATTATGTTATTGTTCACGTGTTGAATCGCCAATCCTAAGGGAGCGCGATATCTCAGTGTGCTAAGGCGTACTCAACTCTCAAAGATGAGGGTGCAGGACCGTCTCCCGAGAGGGGAGGATCCATTGCCGTCCATCTCTTTGATTCTGAGTTCGATAGGATCGCATTGACATGCTTGTATGCTTCATTCTATTCACACGGATGCCATTTTAACGAACCGAATAGGTAATAAAATAATGACATTATAATGACGTCATCCTACCTTCTTGACTGCTTACTTTTTAATTCTCAGACTATCCAATTCATCCTATAAATGTCGTCATCCTCCGTTTTTTATGCAATTTATAAACGTTGTATATGACGTCATGACTGCATCTTCTTGAATTCTTCAGTCAAAGCCCTTAAGTAAGTCCTCATCATCATCATGCCTCAGGTTGGGAGGCCTCAAGAGCCAATGACTTTATTTAATTCACTGAATAGGAATTCAAACACCTCTTTTTTGCCCTGTCTTACGCTTCGGACCTTTTTCTTGCTCTCTCTCTCTCTCTCTCTCTCTCTTTCTCCCTCTCTCCACTGCAGCCGAAAAAACACTTTACTTGACGTCCGCTTTTTCTTTCTCTCTCTCTCTCTTTTTTTCTATCTTTGCCTTCTCTCTCTCTTTTCCCTATCGAAGAAGAGGAGTGGAGTCAGTGGATCTCTTTTCTAACACACACAGTAGTCGTTCCCTACAAGTCCCTGATCAGTCAAGTAGCCGTCATTCACTCCGGCCTTCTCTCTTGGCTCTTCCTTCCTTCCTTCCTCCTTCCTCCCTTCCTCCCCCTTGAGATACCAACACAACAAGAGTCCTTTTGAAGTCTTTTTTGTTCCAACACATTGGCGTGTTTTTGATATACTTTGGATTCGTGTGAATCTTCTCTTCTGAGAGTTTTCCTGGATGAATGGCGATGATAGCCGTAAGAAGCATGCGGACATCTATGAGAACGTGACGCTGGGCCTTCAGAATGTGTACAAGCAGAAGCTTCTTCCTCTGGAGAAGGAGTTCGGCTACCACGACTTCCATTCACCGGCTCTGGAGGACCCGGACTTTGATGCACGGCCCATGGTCATGCTCGTGGGGCAGTACTCCACGGGAAAACCACTTTCATTCGATATCTACTCGAAAAGGACTTTCCAGGAATTCGAATCGGACCCGAGCCCACCACGGATAGGTACGTCCAAACAGACACAGACTGACTGACATGAGACACACGATTCATGGAGAGACTCATTTGACACATACAATATCACACAAAATCATTTGAATTCCCATTTCTGAGAAGAGCTTGAGTTTGAGCTTGAGATGCCACCTCCTTTACTCACTCACTCACTCACTTTGTATGTCTCTGTCTCTAAGCCTGGCGTTGTCGCATTAGTGATCTCAAGTTACGCACCTTGTTCACATGATATCAATAAGAGAAGAACATGATCAGAATATAAGAAGAAAGAAAGAAGGAAAGAGAAGGAACTTAATCTCATTAGGTACTTGACTCGACTCAGGCACTGACTTGAAAGCACACACTCCATTTTGAGCTTCTAAGCCTCTTGCCAAGGAAAGAAATAGTCTACTAAATGTTAAAACGCTTAAATATGTACATCAAGCTCATTTTTTTACTCCATTTCAAAGCTGCCGGGTGTTTCATGTCCAAGACATCATGTATTAAAATAATCCACTGATATGTCCAAATCAATACGGTTGAAAAGGGGTATATATATCCCCCCCCTCAAACACTATTTTACACTACATCATCCTCAAAGGTTTTTTAAAAGGATGTACCCATCTCATAATGATGGATTAAAGCCCTCTTTGCAAAGTGTAGAAGTATGAAACAAGATAACTTACTTAATTGATAGCGTAAGAGATAAGAATTACATATAATATCTATCAAATCAACTGTTTTTGAAGAGGCAGGGGTTAAATTCCATGGACTATTTGATATAGAAAATGACTCAATGCAGAAAACACTTATAACATAAATAATTATTCCTTAGTCAGAGGATAAATTACAGATATGGACACATATATTATACATCAAATCAACAGTTTGAATGAAGTGCTAGTTTTTCATTATATGTACATATATGAAAAAACGACCTTCAATCGAATGTATAATATTGCAAAATATATAAAAGTTGTACAGTGTTTTTTATTATTGATAGGAATAAAACAGTTGTCAAATCAACTGTTTTGAAGGGTTTTAAATTCCTTATTTGAACATACGCTAAATATCTTCAAGCTGTAATGCAACGTTGCAGATTTATACCATTACCAAAGCTTCTCTATTCATTCCTTTATTTAAACATTAAAAACGTACTTGCAATGCCACAAAACAAATGCATTCTCCCCGTCTTTAAATGTATATCAATACAAATCAATGATAAGGCCCATCCAATCAAAAGCCTTACAATGGTGTTACAATCTTCTTTCGTGGGGAGGTTTTTTATTTAGCTTTCAAACATACTAAAGTATCATTAAGCTAGAAAGAAAGAAAAACAAAACCCGCAAAACAATCAAAAGCTTGGAATGATAAGGTTTTATCAAATCAACTGTGTGTAAGCACTTAACAGAGCTATTTCTCTCTCTAATCTTGCTGGTTAAATACCGCAAATCACATTCTTACATACATATACACATATAATTTCTGTAGGCCCTGCTCCATATTATATAAGGCTGATAATAAAGACTGCTTCTTGCATCCAAGTGTCAAAGGACACCTAATCCTTTTCTTATCTATGTGTGTGTTTAAATCATAGTATTAAGCAAATAGGGTGGTTTTTAAAAAATCCTTAAACATATATATTTCTTTATATCTTAAGCAAACTATTTCACGAATTTAATATTCAAATATATCATATTTCATATTTTTTCCTCACCTATCTCATAAATAGAGAGTGATTAATTAGAACACATGAAGGATACATTTATCATTCTGTCATGAAACTCCTGCAATAATTAAAACCAACAATAAAGGATAATTGGGTCAAATAAATAAATAGAAAAGTGTCACATTAGAAAGTCGATGTTTGTTCAATACAACAGGGAACCCTCTTTTTTGTACGAATAATGATGTACGTATTTAGATGTAAACTAATAGTACAGTTCTTAGAAAGCCTTGATTCAGTCGAATGATTAATATTTGTATATCATTTAGGGGTTTTGAGCCTATTTGGACCATTAAAAATAAATACTTTTAATTTGTTTTTCTTTTAATAAATTCAAAATATGCCATTATTCGCTTTTATTTTCTCAATTAAACCTTTTTTATATTTTTCCACATATTGTATCAATTTGAGGTAATGGTAGTATATTCTACTACAAATTATGGATATTCGCAAAGCTGAGCACCGAAGGTTTTCGACATATATAAATATGTTTTCTTCACCAAAAACTTACTTCCAAATTACAATTAGTGATTACATTTGGCTCACAGTGGCTTGACATGCTCCTGCTCGATTGGTTCCTGTGATATAACTACATGAACCCCTTTTTAAGTATTCCAAAACACTCTTGTTATCTGAAATAACATTTACTACTAACAATACTGTTTACAATATTAATAATAATATGTTTCCAGAAATATATTTTTTATAGCGCACTTGGTTATTTAACGAATTTTAAATAAATTAAAAGTAACTAATTAAAAAAGTTATGTACAATATCAGTTTGATGTTACGTTAAATAGATTCCGTCAAGTTCAAAAGACAAGGTCACATCGACCACACTAATAGCTGGATGCACAATCAACTGAATAAAGTAAAAATGAAGCTGAATGTCCGAGTCTGCAACTGATTAAACGAACAAAAAAAGAGCTTGAAGAAATAACATATATTATTATCCCTTGAACAGTCAAATATCAAGTCTTGAAATAAAATGACAAAGGGTATAATAATCCAGTGACGTCATTGTAAGGGATTACTTTTTGTTGAAACAACACAAGATGACGATATCAGTAGTAGACATTTATTGCAGGTTTTTTTTTTAAATATTCCCAATACTACAACTTAATTGCTGCGGGCAGCCATTTTAATTCCCCAAAGATCTTTTTATATGGACTCATTTTTTCTTATCTGTATCCAGTTCTATTATATTGGTGGTCGGTGGAGGTGGAGGCATTAAAAAAAAGTTATCTTCATATTACAAATATATGGCAGACTTGCCGGGTATGACGTCATCAACTATCGGCAAGGGGCAATAAAAACCTACCAATAATGCTTATCCCCAATAAATGACTATATATATTTGATATATGTTTAATGACGTCACATTAATAATAGGATTTCTGACAGCTCACCAAAGCATGAACTAAACATATATGGGCATACCTTGGGCACTCCATCCACTATTAATAAAGCAGCCCCCCTGATGTATTGAAGTCATTGAAGCTACACTGCTATCATTATATTTGTCAATGTAATTCCTACTCAAGCTTTGCAGGGGTCAAACTCTTTTTTTTAAAATGCGCTAGGCCTGCTGCTCCAGAGGAGGAAAAAGAAGAAAAAATCCTAGGAATATATTTGCTTTGAACACATCGTACATATAAAAAACACGTTTTTGTACACTCAATATGAATGCATTTTTCTATTATTTACTTTTGCTCTGCGCTCTCGTTTTTTAAAAGAATAAAAATGATGCTGATGCCAAGATAAATGACAACTGCTGCTTTAAATAAATATATATTTAAAGGAATCGGGCCATAATATAAGATTTCAATTGAAGGAGTCTCCTCCACATGTCTCTTGGTTGACGCTAACAAGCATATATGTGAAGAGATTCATGAAAAAAGAATATGTGCAATCTATTTCATCCCAGAGGCGTTCAGCTCATTTATATAGAGAGATACTTAATTGTTTCTAAGGCATTGCAAATCCCCTTCTTATCATTCTCATTAATATATATATATGTACTCACTTCCTTCTTTGTCGACTCAATGTATGACAAGAACAGACGGGAATGAGCGTGCATATATGTATATATATACAATATATTCTCTTATTTTTATTAGTATACTTCTGCTTAAAAAATAATAAAAAACACCTTTTAACAAATTATTAATTGGAATAAATGTAAGAGTTAAAGAGTTGGTGCTTACAAATGGATGGAATAAAGGTGAAAAACGTTTTGATTGGTTGAAAGACGAGAGAATAATAGTAATAATTATTAAGAGTCTGCATTATGTCATAAAAAAGTATCACTTCACTACTCAAGGCGGCTGTTGAGGAATTGAATATCATGTATTTTAGAGCGAAGGAATTATTCTTACAAACACAAAATGTCTCTTTATCATGAGAAGACATAATTCCATGTCTTATTTGTCGAATCCTTTTAAATGAAATCTCTAATATCACATACTATTTATTACATACAGCGTTTCCTCATGTTAAAAAACCCCCGAATGGTTTGTCAAATATGACGTTAAATGGATCATCACCCATTCCAGCTTTTAGACAAAATCATGTTCACTGCTGAGTTTGCACAAAACAATCCCTTTTCCCCCTCTATTCATCCCATATATATATTTATTTATAAATCATCATTTGACAATATTTTAATTTAATTTTTCCTTATTTCTACTGAGAGTAATAATGTAACTATATATATTATTTAAAGCTCTTTAAATCTATGTCTATATGCTCTACAGGAACAGCTTCCTCCCTTCATCCCTGATAAGGAAGTTCTTTTTTTCATTTTCCTCCCAAGGAGGAGGAAGACTCTTGCTCATAGTAATAGTAGTAGTATGAAATTGTAGGCATTTGAAGCTGTTTTTCACTGTAATTATTATGAGAATATGATATGAAGTTGTCTCCTCAAGATGCTCAAATACTGCTGCGCCCTATGTATATTATTTTTATCACTATATCACTGATTGCCTTATTAAATAATAATAATATGAAGACATTACAACTACGATATTATTAAGTAGGTCACATCATTTTTGTCTAATTCAAGGGTCCATGACTACATAAATTCATTCGTGGACATTCTAAAGAGCTAAGATATTACAAATTTAAATCTGTCAAAAGTGGGTTTAAAAAAAAATCCAATCGACTACACTATATTATTATGCTATCCGTCTAAATAACATAGTTTTAGTATGTCCAAGAGAGCTTTCAGGGGATTTAGGTTGACGTCAATCCGGGTGAAAAAAGTAATGGGGTGTTTCATTCCGCTCACGCCATTCAAAATCCCTTGTTAATATAGACTTTCGAATGCGTAAATGTAATTTTCAACGTTTTATTCTACATTAAAACATGAAATATAGATAATATTTATTTATAATATTATAATTTCAATATTATCAACATCACGACCTTCTATATATCTCGGTGGTCGTGTAGTGGATCCGGGCCGTCGCAACTTTGCGAGGGACGACTGCATATATACTTCGAGTGGTTTTAAGTAGGATTCGATTCACGGAGGATTATTAGAGGGTGCTTTAATGTCGATTGTCTTGTGCCACCGTGATTTATGGGGTGATATATCCCCTCCAATTGTCTTCATTTTTTAAGAAATGGTTACTTTTGGTCCAATGGGGGGCTTTTACATGGCCCTTTTAATGGGTTCTTGAGGCTTGAAGCATTGTGGCATACGAGATACTTACAGGAGAGGTCAAATGGACAATTGGCGATAACAAAATGAATTATATTTATTGAATAGTCATATCTACAAAAATATTTAAATAACTAAATGCATTTTTAATGCTAGCATATAAAACTATAATCGAATATATAAATATAAATACATTCAAAATAAGTATATTGGAAAGATAGTGAAATATTCAGATGATAATGACGTAGGATTTTAATAACCCATATAATAACTAATGAATGTATCCCATTTATTGTCCTTTCTAGGTTTATCGCAGTGATGCATGGTGATCAGGACGGCGTCATTCCCGGGAACGCCCTCGTTGTTGACCCCAAGAAGCAGTTCCGTCCCCTCACAAAGTTCGGCAACGCCTTTTTGAATCGCTTTCAGTGTTCTTCTACGGACTCCCCGGTTCTGAAGGGGATCTCCATTGTGGACACTCCCGGGATTCTGAGCGGAGAGAAGCAGAGAACGGATCGGGGCTACGACTTCATCGGAGTACTGGAATGGTTCGCCGAGAGGGTGGATCGGATACTTTTACTCTTCGATGCACATAAACTCGATATCTCGGATGAGTTTAAACGATCCATTGAGGCTCTCAGAGGACATGATGATAAAATACGGTATGAAATCAAGATCATATGCTGAAATAGATCGAAATGGTGAAGCGTGATTACTTGATAGGAAAGGAGAGGGGCAGTGATGTTCCCTAACGCGCGTGCAAGTAATATATTACTTAGTTACATTACTGCGACTAACTAGAGAGAACAAACATATTAGATTTACAATATTCAACAGGCATTTTTGATGAAAATTAATGAACTGTGAATGTATTATGTGACTTGTCCCAGTGGACATAAAGTGCAAACTAGGTTTGGTGAGGACTTTTACAAATCCTGTTTGAATTGCCTTTACTTACTATTGTTTCGGAATGCTCAAAAAAGTAATATCTAATATAAAGTAGTATATTATTACTTTTGAGAAGTAATAACTAATATTCAAAAAAATATTACTACGCAGTAAAAAGTAGTAGTATATTACATACTACTTTCAAAGTAATATTCGACCAACACTGGAGAGGGGATAATAATAAAAAAGCAGTTGACATTATGCCACAGAGTATCTCTCTCGCAGTTACTCTTGAGGAGGAATGTCATCAATTGTGATGAGCGAAATCCATCCTTCCAAATACTAATATTCTCTTCTACATGGGCCTTCATCCATGACGTCATTGTCGAATCCTTCTTTGAATGTGGATTCCTTCTATTCCAACTAATGAATATATGGCATGAATAAAGCAACAACTCTGACTAAAGAAATAATTTTTTCTTATATCTGTCGATAAATCCTGATTGAACGTAGAAAAAAAAAAAACAATGTTATCCAATGAAAAATGTTATCGAAGGTCTTCTCTTTTCCTACATATGCTCAAAATATGATAATATCTGGATACACAATCGATTCAATAAAAGAAAGAAAATATTCATAAGAACAATTGATGGGGGGGCATCTTTTGTGTATTTATTACGAAATCATATATATATATATATATATATATATATAAATATATGTGTTAAACAATATTATTTATTTTAAAAATATTGTTCCCGATAACAAAAATGTCTATCTTTTAACGTTCCTTCCTTTACTTACTGGCATTGCCTCCATTATTAGCGGGCCCAAATTGAAGATTTGTTGTTGTAATTAATGAAGATTATATGTTCAAAGATTTTATTAAAAAATATATATATACTGCTACCTATCGAATAGAAATACAGCAACGGGTAGTGATATTTTATATTCTTATCAGAACACATTTTTGTTTTGAAGGGATTATTGTTCATCAATGCTTAATCAAGTTCCTCCAGAACTCAAGCTGACAACTTCAACAATTCTTGGATATTGTAACATTGGTCACTCCATGTCTGGTTACTTCCCGAGTTCGAATAATAGAGATAAAAAGATATAGAAGGCTTATTCCCTTCATCTGTATTTTTGTGTGTCCAATATAAACAAAGTAATTTGATTTACGTCATCGTAAGCTGATTATAGAGATAGATTCTATCTCTATGATTAGCTTACGATGACGTAGATCAAATTACTTTGTTTATATTGGACACACATAATACAGCTGAACGACGATGTTTCACTGCTATTGAAGGGAATAAGCTCTCTATATCTTTATATCTCTATGGTTCGAATGAGTAAATATCACGGATTAAAAGTGTTGTTTGTTTATATATTATTGGCTAATAATCTCGTATATTAATTGGATTAAAGACTGACATCAATTTTTAGTACTATGAGGTCCTATCCTATCTTCATGCAGACAAATTAACCAAAAATATTCAAAGTAAGATATTAAAAATATAAAATGGCTTCCAAAAATAATGAATATATTTATGCATAAAATAATGTTCTATAATTCTTATTTACAGCATCGTTTTGAACAAAGCGGATATGGTGGACCACCAGCAGTTAATGCGGGTCTATGGGGCCCTCATGTGGTCACTGGGGAAGGTCCTTGGAACCCCAGAGGTGGCCCGCGTGTACATCGGATCCTTTTGGGATCAACCCCTTCGCTACGACATGAACCGTCGACTCTTTGAGGCCGAGGAACAAGATCTCTTCTCGGATCTTCAGTCCCTACCCCGGAACGCCGCACTTAGAAAACTAAACGATCTCATCAAGAGAGCCCGATTGGCAAAGGTTCGAATAACATGAAGAAAATAAAAAGGAGTTCAGAAAATTAAAAAAAAGTCTTCAAGCTAAGTGGACAATACTATCTCTAAAGCTTAGTGATTGTCTTCAATTTTGAGAGCTAGAAATGGGTCCCAAGGGCTTTAAATGCATACCAACGTCCATGAACTAACTTAAATGCTCTATAAGACTAGTGGACAATAATATCTCTAAGGCTCAGTGATTGACTTCAATTTTGAGAGCTAGAAATGGGTCCCAAGGGCTTCAAATGCATACCAACGTCAATGAACCAACTTAAATGCTCTAATTTTTTATTCATATTCACAAGGAAGCTCCACTTCCATTGAGCCTCAAATAGGCTTAAAAAGTGAACGTGAAAAGTTAAGGACGCAAGTTCAAGACTTCTCCCGAGAGAGGAAGACCAATAACCTCATCAAAATATTATAGGCTCTACTCCAGGGATGGGCAAACTTTTTGACTGCGGGCCACTATGGGCTATAATTTTTAAAAAGGGGCTACAGCAGGGGCCACACCATTGATTGTCTTTTCTTTCCTTTTCTTTGGTCCACTCATATTTTTTTTACTGAAGGACTCAAATGGCAATGGGAAAATTCAAGAGTGAAAGAGTGAGTAAGGACCGGCCTAATTGTCAGTGCGCCATCTATCAGTGAAACGCGGTATTGCATGGACAAGACGTAATTAATTATGGAACTGTAGCGCGAAGGAGGAGGAGAAATCTCTTGTAGATGTTGAGTTAGAGGTCTTTATTAATGTTCTTATATGAGTACTTAAGATTAAGATCCCGCTGAGGTGTGAATTAATGGTAGGTAATACTAAGCAGGTCAATGCTACAGAACAATATTATATTATTTACTAGACAAGCTTGGCGGGCCGGATTAAATTGTCTAACGGCCGGTTACGGCCCGCGTCCATAATTTGCCCATGTCTGCTCTACTGAGTAATTTAAATGCTTATTACAATCCTCACAGATGATGTAACTCAATCGAACCAGTTGTCAAAACAATATATCTTAAAGCGAAGTGGATAATAATAATATCACTAAAGCTCTGGAATTGGCTTACAATTTGAAGGCTACTATGGGTCCCAAGGGCTTCATTACTTTTCATGAACAAATATGTTGCTTTATTAGATCAGAGGTCCAGTTAGAAAAAAATATATCCATAAACAAAGTTTCAGAACAACCAGAATCTCAAAGATGCCTTAAGTGCCAAATACACTGAAATAACTAAAGAGTTGATTCCGTGCCTGCATTAAATCAAGATCTGACGGATAAATCAAATAAAGAACGTTTTTAAAGGCAATATTAGATATGGGCTTGCTAAAATATAAATACATTTTTTAATCCTTTATTTTTTGTTGCTTATTTGGTTTTATTTTACACTCGCTAGTATGCTTATTTATATCCAATGGACGCAATTCTATCGAATCATATAGGAGGTAAAAAAATCCTTTAATGACTTAATGGTTAAGTCCGTAAAGAATGTTGACTGGTTAATAACCGGATGGTCTTAATTAGTCTTTATGGAATGCCGACCAATAACATATAAATATGCTTATACCCAACTATGACAGAGCATAGAGATATAAAGATATAGAGAGCTTATTCCCTTCAATAGCAGAGAAACCTCGTTCAGCTGTATTGTGTGTCAATATAAACAAAGTAATTTGATCTACGTCATCGTAAGCTGATCATATAGATAGTTTCTATCTCTATGATCAGCTTACGATGACGTAGAGTATAGATTACTTTGTTTATATTGAACACAAAAATACAGATGAAGGGAATAAGCTCTCTATATCTTTTTATCTCTATGTGACAGAGCTACTCCTTTATAGCTGAAAGTATAAGAAGACCATAACATTCAATTTAAACAACAGTATCCGTGCTCTGTAGTTCCTATTTTTCCTTCTTTCCTTCCTTACTACTTTTATTATAACCCATCATCCTGATTTGCCATTGGTTCAGAGACAGTTACATTATAAATGTTCATTTATTCTCCACTGTTCTACAATTATCCTATGGAGAGTCAATTTGTATTGCCTACGATTGCTCTAAGAAACTGCTTTATTTTCCGAGAGTATTTGAGGTTGAATTAAAAGAAAAAATTCCATTGTTTCTTCAGTTTATAAATTTATAATGTTATTCTATAGCCAGTAAGGTATAAATACAAAGATATCTTATTCAGAGATATACTTCAGTCTGCCCAAAAGCCAAGAAATCATGACTTTGACCTTCGGGGCGTACATTAAAAAAAGATGAAAGCAGTTTTATTGAATGAAAAAAATGTTTATGGGTGATTTTGGGGAGAACAATCTTTTTCATCAAGTAGTAAGGTTTGATTAGTTTCTACATCGAAAAGTATTTTGTGCACTTTTAACTTTAAAGATTATCAATTTGAATCATGGTTTTAACGAATAAATCTATATAATAATTCACCAATCTCTGTCCGTCTGTATGTCCGCACGCTATCTCCTCCCACATTTATGGTCAATTTGAACTTTGAAGGTACCTATGGAATTCTTGGGTCAAGGCGGACCTAATAAAACTATTTGCAAAGTGATGGGACCAGAAGGGCGAACATATGGGCGCCGTAAGCGCCCAAATATGCGAGTATATATTATTTGCCAAATTTGGGATGCATTTGTGTAATTGTCTTTTATATGTAAAAAAATTTGTTATTTTCTTTTATCACTTATTTTTCAAATGTTAGGATATTTTATAATTGAAACCTTCAATTCTTGGGCCGCCATTACTCATGCTTTGTCGTCTTTTCCCTTGCTCCTCAGGTCCATGCCTACATCATTTCTGGACTCCGGAAGGACATGCCAGCCATGTTCGGAAAGGACTCTAAGAAGAAAGAACTCATCAAGAACCTTGGGACCCTCTTTGCACAAATCCAAAGGGAGTATCAAATCTCCCCTGGAGACTTCCCGGATCTAGAAAAGATGCAAAAAACGCTCTCTTATCAGGACTTTACCAAATTTAGACCCCTTGACAAAAAGCTTCTTGAGAGGGTAAGACAGGACAGTTTGTCTGCTTTTATTATTATTTCATTAATTTCGTCATTAATATTTCGTATATATATATATATATATAATCATTATATATGATTATAATTAATGAAAATAAAATTTAATGTGAAAAATGAATGTGTAACAAAATACTTAAATAAGCATCAGAAATGAAGAAATCATAAGAAACAAGTTTAGAAGCATCGCTTATGCAAAAATATAAACAAATAAATAAAACAGAATCATAAGATCTTATAAAATTAAAACCTTGAATTCCAGTAAAGTATTTACATTTCTCCCAATAATGAAGGAATCAACATTATCTATTTGATTCTGAAGTCATTCTTTTTAACCAAGACTAAGTAGCTACTTTTTTTTAACTAATCCTTACGTTTTCTTCCGGTCAAATGACATGAGGCTAGCTCATGGGATAAGAAAAAAGCGGGTTTTACCATAGAGATAAAAAGATATAGAGAGCTTATTCCATTCATCTGTATTATTGTGTCCAATATAATTTCTACTACGTCATCGTAAGCTGATCATAGATATATAATATTTGTTTATCTCTATGATCAGCTTACGATGACGTAGTACACATTACTTTGTTTATACTGGACACAAAAATACAATGGTCGATGTTTCTCTGCTGTTGAAGGGAATCAGCTCTCTATATCTTTATATCTCTATGGTTTTAAATGTGATTGATTGAAGACAACGGAAAGGGAGTAATAATAAAAAGAGCAGTTGGGGGATTCTGCTATAAAATATAGACTTGACACGAGCGTCGTGTTGAGAAAGAGTGAACATCAATTCAGAGAAAATGAAAATTATCCTTAAATTGTCTTGATAAACCTTTTTATTTCCAAACAATCACTTTGGATCTAATTGATCAATATAGTAGGATAATGAATGAAGCATGCTATATATTTTGTTAATATAATTCACTAACTACTACTCTGCAATCTATAGGATCTATAATTCCTTTTTTTGTGAGGAATAGAAAAGGCTCATTACCCCCCTTGAACTTATTCCTTCTTGAACAAGAGAAAAAGTAGAGTGTATTTTTGTTAGATATCAATCACTTTTTTTATATCTAAAAGGAATATCTTAAGCATATATATACACATACATATATAACTATGGCAGGACAATACTTCATATAAAGAAATATGAGAATTCAGTGTCTTGATAACTAATGATCTTCTTTTTTTGTGTGTGTGTTCAACGAATATCCAAAGTTGTGTTATTAATAATATTTCGCCCCAATGACGTGACTTCATTCACACTCTTTCTTACATCTTTTATATATTCCATTAAAACTTAAAAAATCCAATTATAACAAATTAAAATACTTGCACCCAAAAGTCATATCAAAAGATAGTGGAACGTGATGGTTGAAATAAATGGAGGGATTTTGCATCAGTTAATTGAGAAGAAAGTCCATCCTAAAGATACAACATCCATGCGTTCATTGTCGAATCTTTGTAATGGTGGACGCCTTCTATTTCACTCAACAATATTAAAGAAATATTTACTCTCGAAAAAAGAGGAATATTTATTTTGTTAATCTGTCGAAAAATGTATCAGCGCTCCAACTATCGGACGTAGCAAAAAAATAGAAATAAGGGGCGTGATAGCCGTGCGTGTTGAGGCGTGTTCAACTCTCAATGTTGGGGGCGCAGGTTCGAATACTCCCGAGAAGGATGGCCATTTTTGGTCTAACTCATTGATAAGATCCTAGGTTCGAGTGACTAATTTAATGCTATAATGCTTATTTATATCCAATTAATATGCAATTCTATCGAACCATATAGGCAAAAAAATGAAATGCTGTTATCAAATATATAAAAACATGTTTATTAATGAGTTTGTAATAATATTTTTTTGCTATTCCTACTTATAACCAAGATATATGTAAAATCCAGGCATATTCCCAAGATAGCTAACTTTTTCGCTTGCCGGTGATTTTTAATGACGTCACATGGGCAAGCGGAAAATGTAACTTTTTGCATTGTGTTTTCTCCGTTTATATATATATTGTCATAATAGATATTTGATGATGTCCCAAATAATAACATGATAATATACCTGACGGCGCACATGAAATACGCACATCCGTAGTATTATTCTATAGTCCTTGCTCATATCAATTTTTTTTAAAAGTTGTGCGAGTTGTGTGAGATTGTTTAAAAAACTCTTTCAAAGCGATAGTTTTTCTTCATACTATCCATATCCTAGGAAAAGTAGTATTGAGCCTGTGACCACATCGACCTATATAGTATGATTGGATAAACAATACATCGAATAAGGAGAGGAAAGAGCCATGTCAGAGTGAGCATGAAGCAAGGAAGATATTATTTTGATCGTAGATTTTTATTAGAATTCTTCATTTCTATAAAATATATTTTTTACTGATCGCTCACAAGCCTGTAAATGAATTTTCATTGCATAGACAATTACCATCAGTGGTTGCCGCGTGCGATGAAATGAGCGATAATTGATAATTATCGCTGAGGTCAAACCTTTCATCGTTATCGTTTATCGCAAAGTTTTCTAAATTACCGCTCATTCACTTATCGTTAGTCCCAAAAAATGAGGAACGATAAACGATAAATTTAAAGACGACTTTTGTAAAAATACGAAAAAAATTAAACAACGTCATTACTTTTTTTTTTTGAGATTCTTTAAAAAAAAAAAAAACATCATCACTTTTTTGGGAGATTCTTTTCTAAAAAAGTCGTCAACTTCTTTTAGAGATTCTTTTCTTTAAAAAAAAAAACGTCGTCACTTTTTTTGGAAATTTTTATCTTTATCGTTTATCGCTTACCGCAAGTTGGGTTTATAATTTTTTTTACCGTTATCGTTTAACGCAAGTTGAGAAAAAAGTTATCGTTTTATCGTTATCGCAAGTTGAAAAAAAAAGTTATCGCAGAAACCACTGATTACCATCTGTCGTTTTTTAAATATATTGTATATATATATAATATATATATATCATAGTAGCTTCACCGCTAATCGGGACAGGCTGGGAGTAGCAATAAATGGCCCTTTACGCGGGGTGCCCATTTCGCGTGAGCTCTCGCCAACACTCCCGGCATCATCAGTTCTATTTAAAAAGAATTATTTAGAAAAAATTAAAACAACTGTAGACAAAGATTGACATCCATGCCCCTATTAACATTGACTGCATCCACATCATGATCATGGCAAACTTTTTAATTTTGTTGTTTTGCATCCCTTACATAAATGTATGAGGCCAGTATTATACAAATAATGTCAGATTCACTTGGGGTAAGAACGATCTAGAGTACGTTGTTTCGTTAGCATTTGCCACTTGCGTATACACGACTAATTCAATTGAGACCATCGGAGACATAGAAGTTAATGAAGACCATTTTCCTGAGGTGAATGACGAGAAAGATCCATCATTAGACCTTCTCCGGCCTTTGTTAAGGGTCGTATAGCTCAGGCTCACTTCGTAAACGTGGTCAGTTGAAAACCTGCACTGTTCGCTGATTCACAACAACTCTTCATGCTTACTTGTTCTCTCTCCCCCTACCCCTCATTTCATCAGTGACTGAACATTTCGTGTAAAATCAAAGATCATTTGAAAAAATGTGTCCCGTTTACAAGGCTTGCGCTGATTATCCAGTAAAAATGACGTGCACTGAGAAGTGTTTCGGGAGGCGTATGCATGTTAAGCGATCGGGTACCGTTATCAGATGCCGATACAGCCGGGATACTTATATATATTTTACCTTTTTCTGAGTTATTGATAATATTATTGGATGAAAGTTTGCCAGATCTACATATACATTAAATTTGACCAAATTAAAGCAAGCATCAAGGTTACAAATATAAGCTAGTCAAGTCACTAGGAAGTATAATGCCAAAAATTATACGTGAACTATTATGATTAGTATTTTGTATTTTCCCTAACATCTATTTAAAACTATTCAAAGGAGGCATTACAAAGGAAGAAAATGAGAAAAATTAAGACTGCATTCAATCATTTCTTGTTACTACTTGTTTGAAAAGTACTCCTGACTTTTAAATATATTAATCAAAGCAAAATGTATTCTGCCGAATTATTATAAAAATATAGAATCACTTGATATGTATGTGAACTTAAAACTTTAATGATTGGGTTGTTTTTAGGTGGATCGAATGTTGGCGAGGACATTGCCAAGTCATGACGCTCATCCACATGAGGAGAAGATGCCCGTGCCGAGGGTCGGGATCGCATTTGGTGGAGCATTTGACGTGCGTCATGGACACGGCAACGCCCTTCATGTACAAGGTAGGGGAACGCATCAACGCTGGAGTCGGAGACGAGAATGGATCATCGAAAAGGGACCGACACAAATACGATGAAATATTCGAAAAACTAGAGCCCGTCGATGGAAAATCACTGGATCCGGTATTGTTGACTTATTCAATTTTGTGTCCATAACGATCAATGGGAGTAGTGGTAAAGGGGAATAATAGGCACTGCTCCGATAATGTTTCATACATTGATAGGGATATATTATACATAGGTAGGGTACATAGGTAGGGAATATATACTTGATAGGGATATTATTTATACATAGGTAGGGATATTATACATTGATAGGGATATATTATACATAGGTGGCGATATATAGATTTGATAGGGATACAATCTCTTATGAATGTTTTCTAAAAACCCATAAGTAAAGTAACACGATTATACTCACCGATCTACATAAATACTACCTGGATAACTCTTGATTGAGGAAAAAAGGGGTGCTTTTGACACGTGATGATTGGTTGAAAGAAAAAGAAAGTGAATCAAATTATGCTATGCGGCTGTTGAGAAGGTGAACATCCGTAATTCATAGAAAAATAAGTCCTTCCAAATATAATAGTCTCTTCTCATTGATCACTTGATCACACTCTCTTATTTAAGAGTCCTTGGATGACATATCTGCATATAACATTAAATAAAGCAACTGCTCAAGAGAAAAAAATAATGTTTTATTTTGTTGTTTCATATCTGTCGATCAATAGATCATCATTCTGACGATAGGACATTGAAAAAGAAAGGATACATGTATACTCAAATAAAGATAATCATGCTCGACCTGCCGAGATCAATATTGTCTCTATCTTCAAACTGATAAAAGATGAAAGATAATCATTGTCATCAACTGATGGACGCCATCATCTTAATCCCCTTTGGGAAGAATATACTTTAAACCCTATGACAACAACATCAAGATATAAGAAAACTTACGCTCCCTTAAGCGTCAAAGCTAAGTCCTAATTAAGAGTACAAAAGGAAAAGAAGGAGTGATAAAGATAATATCCAGAACCGTCTTTTTAAAGGAATAATTTTATTGAAACATTACACGGGATGAATAACACTTCCTACATGCATTAGAGGATTAACCTTTTCCCCCAGACTATTTACTTGTCTTAATCACCTCTGGGGCAGCCATTTTAAGTCCCCCCCCACCGAATATGTAGGAGGAGGAGGGGGGCGCTCTTATAGCTGAGCTTCTTCTCTTCAGTGATAATAATAGTGGATAAAAATATATATCTGGGTTGGGGTCACTCGCCGAATATGGCCGATATTCCTGGAGCAAAAATACGAAGTGGCGTACCGCAGTCAATTTTATCACTTGCATCTACTCAAAAGGGATCGTAGAGACAAGGTGGACGCGTGTTACAGAAGCTTATCTTTATTCTTCTGTGAGTGTCCACTATTGCAAAATAAAGGTTTGTCTGTTTAAATCATAGAGATTAAGAGTTATTCCCTCCAATACGCAGAGAAACAGCTGTAATCAGCTGTATTTCTCTCTCCTTTCAATAGCAGAGAAACATAGAGATATAAGGATCTAGAGAGCTGATTCCATTCAATAGCAGAGAAACAGTGTCGTTCAGCTGTATTTTGTGTGTCCACTATAAACAAAGTAATTTGTTCTTCGTCATCGTAGTCATTGACTTACGATGACGTAAGTCAAATTACTTTGTTTAGTTTGGACACAAAATACACATTAAGGGAATACGCTATCTATATCTTTTTATCTCTGCAGAGAAACATATTCGTTCAGCTGTATTCGGGACACAATGGCGTATTTCTCTGAAGGATCCAATAGGTCTCTATGTCTTTATCTCTATGGTTTAAATGCGCTATGTAGCTATGACTATTTTATATATATTAATGTGACTGTGTTGGTCTTTTATTTTAAAGAAAACAGAAACCCTCCTGAGGATGATAGTATGATGATTACTAAGAAAATGTTAAAAGTTCTTATTGCACATGTCAGCAAATCCCAAGAAGGCAATTAATGGCATTTTGCAAAAAAATAATAATACTTGTTTTAAGTGATATCAATTTATGGCAATAATATTTTATTAGGACAGTTGAAATATGCACACACACACATTCACTCAAAGTGGAAAATATATACTAAATTTATATCATTCATTCTGTATTCCCCCTTCCCCTTCTATCTCCAATAAAATTAATGTCAGAAGTAATTGAGTCAACACACACACACACAGTTACACAGGGAGAGAGCGACGAACACATTTAATGAGAAGGGAGATGCCATGTCATCTACGAACACGTCATTTGTTGATAATATTTATAAGAAAGAGGAAAAAGTTCTTTTTATAAATGCAACACTTTTTTTACAAAATATTAATTGAAATAAATGTTAAATATTTGATGCGTTCATAGGGATGGATAAAAGGTTTTGAAACTTGATTGGTTTAAAGAAAAGGAGAGCGAATAATAATAATAACAGTGATATTATGCATATCAGAGCTGAAAATCTACCGCCGCTGCAGTATTTGGTAAATAATTTCATCGTTCGGTATCGGTTTCTGTAGATTTTATTATATATCTACAGTATCGATCGATATTCGGTACGGTAGATAAGAAAAAGAGACATTTATTATGTATCTGCTCAGTGACTTTTCATATGCATTTAATATCGGACAATTTATAACAAGGACAATTAAGTACAGAATTGTTATATTTTATTAGAGATTATTTGAAATTTAATACATACTAATCTTATATAGATTATATATGTACTGGGATTTTGTAGGAAATGGAAGGCGGAGTTACTGTCTCTTTTTGTCCGATATTAAATGCATTTTCAGGTACTCTAGTATTCAATGCATAGCATAAGCTTATATTGAATGTCTATTTATGTATTTCTCTATATTCTATAAGCTATAGTTGTTTATTTATTTGCAAAGTTCAAGTTCTTCACACAAGGGAGCGCTGGGCAAAGCGACAGTTGGACGATGTTTCTCTGCTATTGAAGGGAAGAAGCTCTCTATATCTTTATGTCTCCATGTGAATGTTACAAAAGTCATACTTCAAATATACCGTCCGATGTCAGTCGGTACGGTATTCGGTAGTTTCTACCGAATATCGTATAATCGATCGGTATTTGAAATCTACCGTCGGTAGTATCGAATACCAATTTACATCTGTAGTTGCAGCTCTGTGCACTATCACTTGCAGCTGTTGGAGAGTGATATCAGTTAAAGCAACAACAAAACCAAAAATTCAACTAGCAATGTAGCGGCCAGTTCTTGGGGTTGCCTTGAGCGGCCACTAAATACATATTAGACTATATCGGTCTTTTATTTAAAGTTAAATATATATATTAAATATATATAGATTATACTACAAAATAAATAGCTATGAAGCCCTTGGGTTTTTATAGAAGAGGAAGTAAACGCTTGTATGTTGTTTAGATCCAATTTCAATCAATCATTTTTTAATAGCTTCAACATTTATCAAGCAAAAATGCTTGTGTAGAGTGCTAGATCGTTGTTCACACCTCGAATAAATATGAACAATTGACTTTTTTTCTCTTCCAGTTACAAAGAAATAAATAAATTATTATTATTTTGTGAAAATGTGTATATTTAAATATACAAATAAATTGAAATTAACTTGACTGTTATGTATATATATATATATATATATATATATTTGCTGCTTAATAAGCCGGCATAGAGGAAGGGGTACTATATATGTATATTTTAAAGCCTTATTTGGCAAGAACAACAGGATAGTAGTGTTGATGCTGCAGTGCTGCATCCTGTGTTTGCAGCAAATTCAGTCACCCAAAAGAAAGAGAGAGAGGAGAGAAATTCAATTACTTTGAATGTACTGTAGAGGAAGGCAACAACATGAAAATGGAAGTTGTCATATCAATAATAGAATATATAAACAAAATTTTGGCAAACTGTGCATCATCATCATTCTTCTTCCTTTTCCTCTTCATTAAATGCTCGTTTTTATCAATTTGCAGAGACTATTTAAAGAAGTATGAGCGACTTTATATATGATATGATGTACAAGCATTAAAAAGTAAAAATAGAAAAAGAAAAACATTTGAAATTGTCCAACCCCATGGTCTGAGTAACGCACCCACATGTCAAGGCACTGATACGAACTACAGGTCAACAATATATGGACAATACATTTTACAAACTATCGGCGAACTTTCATGCGATACATAAATATAGTCATGAGTCCTTTTGTGAAATTTACTTCAGACATACTGTCGATTACATGTCAGAGCTGTTAGTTGTAAGCTAATTCATCTTAAATGCTAAACTCTTAATGTTGGTTTGAATCCCGAGAAGGGATGGCCATTTTGGTTACTCATTGATAAGATCCTAGGTCAATACACTAAAGCCGTGCGTCTTAAGGCGTGTTCAACTCTCAATAATGGGGTGCAGGTTCGAATACTCCCGAGATGGAATGGTCATTTTTGGTCTGCTACTCATGAAAGATCCTAGGTTCGAGTGACTAATTTTAATGTCATAATGTTTTTTATATCCTGAAATTCTATCGAACCAAATAGGTAAAACACTATTTTTTGTTTGTTGAAAAACGATGTGCGTAGAACTTTGCAATCCTTTTCTGTCGCAAACAATGATAAGAAATTAGTTTATAATAGATAAATTTTTTATTATCTATTTTTTGCTGTTCAATTTGAAAGAAAAACTAAAGAGCTGATAAATGGGCTATCGATTTTTTGGAAAATCGATCGGTAATATACGATCGGTCTTTAAAATTACTATATACCGACCTCTCATACGAACCTATAACATTGAGGGGATTTTAAATTTTAAGAGGAGCATCCATTTTTATGTCACCTATGAAAGCTCATCTCTGCAATTGAAGCCATTCAATGATGCCACCACCCAGCCAATCTAATATATATTTGAAGCCATTAGCATAACAGCTTGTTACTGGCCTTTTATGTATGATTTTTCCTTCTACCTGGACCTATTTCAATTTACGAGGAATACCCGTGGCCTTGTTCTTGGTGTGGATTGGCTTAAAGGGAAGGGAGTGACAATGATAATAAGAATAACTAGAGGGCATATATACACTCAGAGAGTGCAAACCTCCGCCGTCATGAGCCTTCCGAGGCGGATTTTTTCACGACTGGGAGGCGTAGAGAGACGGGGAGGGTTCCCCTAGACGAAAATTCGAGAGGGAAGACGCTTCCGGCACCCAATTTCACAG
>CP045899.1:23803200-23813455 GCA_013387185.1 Caligus rogercresseyi | reverse complement strand
AAAAAACAATAAACATGAACTGAATATAAAATAGGAAAATGTGTTAAAAAATACATAACATAAAATAAACATAAGACACGGTTTTTGAATAATATTTCTTTATTGCCCCTTGAAGATTGCCAGTAAGTTGACCAACATTTGCGTGGAGGCCGTGGAGTCCATCCGCCAGGAGGGCAAGCCCATTGACTTACACATGGTTGAGCTCATGGAAATGCAACATCGCTCTGATGGCAGACACGTCTCTTGTCAAGGGTCTCGTCTTGGATCACGGGGGTCGCCACCCCGACATGCCCAAGAAGCCAATAACTGCTACATCCTCACCTGCAACGTGAGCCTGGAGTATGAGAAAGACAGAGGTTAACTCTGGGTTCTTCTACAAGTCCGCCGAGGAAAGGGAGAAGCTCGTGACGGCAGAGAGGAAGTTCATCGAGGATCGGGTGCAAAAAGTCATCGAATTCAAAAAGAAGGTCGGCGATGGAACAGATAAATCCTTCGTTCTCATTAACCCCAAAAGGGTGAGTGTGTAGCGGATTGATCCGCTACAAGTGCATAGAATTAAAGATATTGATAACTTGATACTCACCATAGAATAATCTTCCCTCTACCTCTTTGTGTAGGCTTATTAAAAACAATATTTTTTATTCGAAAGTTCATGACTGTCAAATGTAACAGTAAATTGTACTCAATATTGCTTCATAAAGTTTGAAATTTTATTTTTAAATATATTCCCTTAAATTTAACCCTTCTGTTGTGTTTCAAAGATCAAAATAACAACCTATGAATTACAGTGACTCGTAACCCACGATACTTCAACACTAGTGGGCTTCTGTTCTTATGCACAGATAAGCTCATATACTTATTAAAAATCAATTTTAAAGAAATATACAATGCCTATATAAAAAATAATATTCCAGAACAGGCTATTCCCTATTCTTGGTGTAATTCTCAATTGGAAATATTTTTAAGTGCATTTATTTGTAAAATACATCTTCGAATATATATTTATTCAGAAGAATCGTTTTTTTTCTTTGAGAAATTGTAGTAAAGAAATACATAAGTAAAACATTTTAGTCTAAAATAATCCTAACAACTGTTCGAAGGCAAAATTAGTGTACAATACATATTATAAATTTATAAGTGAAATACTAGTTAAAAATAATATATCTACCATTAATCTACTTGTAATTATTCTTTTACTATCTCCTTCGAAACTCGAGGACGACAATAAATTTTTTGGCCATGTCTTTCCTTTTCCGTTCTTCCGGACACCATCTAAAAGCTGAATGAATAAATATGAAAGTGTATATGAACGCCAATATTATTGCTTTATTGTTGTATATATTATTGAGATTTTTATTTTATTTTTCAGGTATCGATCCTCTTTCTCTGGACGCCCTGGCTCGTGCAGGAATTCTCGCACTTCGTCGCGCCAAGCGTCGTAACATGGAGCGTTTGGCACTCGCCTGCGGGGTCAGGCCCTCAATACCCTCGAGGATGGAGGAGTCCGTCCTTGGCTACGCTGGCGTCGTCTACGAGCATGTTCTGGGTGAAAACAAGTTTACCTACGTGGAGGAATGCCGGAATCCCCTCTCCGTCACGATCCTTATGAGGCCGCCAATAAGCATACTTTGACTCACAGATCAAGGATGCCGTGCGTGATGGACTTCGTGCTGTGAAGAACGCCCTTGATGATGGTTGTGTCGTTCCTGGGGCTGGGGCCTTTGAGGTGGCTGTGAACATGGGCCTTAAGAATGCCATGGAGAAGCTTAAGGGAAAGGCCAGGCTTGGCATTCAGGCCTATGGAGACGGAATGCTCGTTATACCCAAGACCCTGGCTCTGAATGGAGGTAATCGTCTAGAAATCAAACGGCAAAAGTTTCAACATTAATATATCTTAATGCCTAATATCTCGAAATCCTGTGAGATCCAAAGTTAAAAAATAACTACAACTACAAGGGTTATAAATACAGATTTTACCTTTTATTATCATCATCGTGATGGAAAGGGACGCGCGTATACACTTTGTAATACATTTATGGAGCCTAAATTTATTTTTTACTTTCAAATAAGGCCTAATCCAGTTTATAAATCATAAAAACAGAGCTTATTATCAGTTTAAAAAATGTAATTAAAATTAAGATTCGCCAACTTCTTATTACTACATTAGCTTGCTCTAAAATCTTTTACAGAACTTATGTAAGAAACCATTATATAGTTATATTTATTAAGAAAGCAGGTTTGAGGATCGTAGTTCCTTTTTTTATTGGCGATCAAATGTAATATTCATATCGCTGATCGCCTAAGCTTGTATTGAAAATAAAATCGCACAAATGCGATCTGCTCATTTTCATATAAACACACATCAAATGTTATCCTAAAAATTTATTTCCCTACATTATAAAAGAAAGAAATATGAAATAATATTAATTGGCTCCATTTCAATCGAAAAAGGACTAATTGGATCCTATATTGGTCGGAAATTTGATATTTGATTGATTTCGTAGTTGTTTTTTTTCGGTCATATTAAAAAAAGTCGTTATCGAATAGAACAATGTAAAACTGCACTAAAATCCTAGATAACTTATAAAATAATAAACATATTCTCGACAGTTGTGTAAAATAAATAACATAAATGAACATTTTAGGTCATAGATTTTAGAACATCGTAGGTTTTTATATGTTTTAGTTTTATTTAAATGCACACAGAATAGTGCTATATTTTATAATGTGTTTTGTTTTCAATTTAATTAATCAGATCGTTGATGTCTATGATCGTTATATCTTAATATCTTAGTGAGTATCGAATTGCAAGTTTTATAGATCACTTGAAAAATTTGCTAAATTAGTTTCCATATATTTCGTTTATATAATTGAATGCCATTTTCTATTTATTAATTACATTTTTAAAATATATACTACAATTCATTTATTGTTATAGGCTACGATCCACAGGAAGTCATGGTTAAGCTCATTGAAGAAGCCACGGAGAGTGGGAACCACGCCTTGGGAATCGATTGTTCCACTGGAGAGGTCATCGTGCCAGCGGATCACGGTATCTATGACAACTACAATGTGAAGAAGCAAATGATCCACCTGCTCCGTCATTGCATCCAACTTACTTCTCGTGGACGAATCATGAGAGCCGGTCTCAGCTCTCTCAAGGGATAAAAAAAATGATGAAATCATCAAGAAAAATAATATTTAACGCCATCTTTTATATATCTGATCGAGTGCGAACGTAATAAAAAGCTAATTTATATCTAGAATCCTTTTTCTGGTGTCGTTTCATTCAATCATTAGCCTACATCATGAGTATTCTTCTCTAAAGCAACGTCTTTTTACCACTCTGCGGCTCGAAATGATCAATTTCTTTGCTCCTTGTTGAGAAATCATGCAGTATATTTTCATACCAGTAGTTGGCATCAGCAGATTGACAATTGTCCCTCGAAACATGCCACTCATATTATTAATATAACTATCCCCCCCCCCCCTTTCCATTTACATCTGGTGATGTCTTTTGGACTAAAAAAGGTTGAAAAATAAGGCCTACAGAAACCTAATATTAAGATATCAAAATTATCCCCCGCGAAAGTTGCATCATAAGAAAAACTAAATGACCGTAGAAAAATGGATTTTGGTTTGACCCCCCCCTTACCCCCCCCAAATTGCGTTCAAAGGTTTCGTTATGAAGCAAAACTTTTTTTTCATTACTACTTATTTTGAAAAAAAATTAGTTTTACAAAATTTAGTTATGATGAATTTATGACTTCGTTATTTTTGCAAATCTTCGTCAAATAGTATTTAGTGCCAATAAATGAACATAAGTGCTGACGCACCAACCATTTTTTAAATAACAGCTCCTACTAGGGTTCTTTTATAGTTTCAAGAAGGAAAAAGAAAAAGAGGGTACTCATGTTGATGTTTTTAAATTATTTTTTAAATACGTTTGCTTTTCACATCTAATTTTCATACAGTAACTCCCTCCCATGGTTGAGAATATAAATCTATGTCGTTGATTATATCCATAAACTTTTGCAGATGCCTCCGTTACTAGTTTTACAGCTCTTTCCACTGATTGTGAATGGCAAGGATAATTATTAATTTTTAAAGGATGTTCTTTTACTTTTATAGATCTCCTCAGGCACAATTGGAGGAACAGACAAATTTATATTTGACCAGTCGATAAGATTTAAAAATTCTTAGAATTACAACTGATAGTTTAGGGTAGTTGAAAATTTCTTTTTTTTTAATATTCTTTTTCAGGGCAAATATTCTTGTTTCCATTTATTTATCGGTTAGGCCTTCTAGCAATATATTTTCAGTGTTTCTCTTGAGTACTTTTTCTATTGAAGGGGCTAAATTTTCATCAATCACTTGTAATAAAGTTATGGCGAATTGATAATGCTTTGAGCCTTTAAAAAAAAGAGGATTTAACTTGGTTTGAAACCATATAGGAGCGTAAAAATTTAGTAAATTTTTTACAAGTTTTATGTGAGACTCACATGGACTTTTTTGTGAAATATAGGATCTTAAAATTCTGTTGGCTTTGGTATGACATTTTGCCTCATGTAGTGCTCCTGGAGACCTGTAGCAAAAGCTTGAATTCGAAATTTTCCTGTTTGTATTCCTAATGTAATTTCGTATAAATATTTTTATCTGAGCTTAAAGAATACAGTAAACTTTGATTTAAGTATTTTACTTTTCCTACAAGTATTAAAAACTTTTTATTGAATGTTTGGTAAAGTCTGTATTAATTATTTTCATATGGTACCTTCATAAGTCCGGGGTCCTTTTTGTGCACCATCTAAATGTTTAAAAACTTCTCTAAATGGTAACTTCATTCATGTGTAGAAGACAAATAATCCACTGAAGTGGTCTTTTAAGACATAACTCGAGTCTTTTTATTACTCCTTACCATATTTTGACATTGGTGTTGCATCCGTAACACACAACAGTGACCAAAGTGTCAAGTCTTTAATGTTCTTCGACTACTAAAAGTAGTTATTTTGCTTGATCTTCCGCTATGCCACTTTTTAGTAATACGTGATCAATGTATTCATGGTGTGTTCTAAAAATATTTTTTTAAGAAATAAGAATTAAGTTTTAAAATACCAAGTTACCTTTAACAATAACTTCTTTTTATCAGGTGAGAAAAAAAATTCGTCATTATATTATTATCTGCAAAAGTTTATGGATATAATCAACGTCATAAATTTATATTCTCAACCATATTAAGGAGTTACTGTATGAAAATTAAGATGTGAAAAGCAAACGTATTTAAAAAATAATTCAAAAATATCAACATGAGTACCCTCTTTTTCTTTTTCCTTCTCGAAAACTATAAATGAACCCTAGTAGGAGACGTTATTAAAAAATGGTTGGAGCGTCAGAACTTATGTTCATTTATTGGCACTAAATATTATTTGACAAAAATTACAGTCATAAATTGATCATAGCTAAATTTTGTAAAACTATTTTTTTCAAATTAAGTAATGACAAAAAAAGTTTTGCTTCATAACGAAACCTTTGAACGCAATTTGGGGGGGGGGGGGGGGTCAAACCAAAATCCATTTTTCTACGATCATTTAGTTTCTTATGACGCAACTTTCGCGGGTAGATACATTTTGATATCTTAATATTAGGTTTCTATAATACCCCCTACTCTACAGGCTCTTTCATACTTGGGTGTTTCTTTGAACTATCACTATCTTTTATTCCAAGGCTTACGTCTAAAAGGAAGGTTTACTGTATTTATCGCGCGTAAATTTGTCGCGGACCTTTTTATAGCCGTTTTTTTGTCGCGGGTAAATACATCGCTTGCTCTTTTATAGTCAGTCAATTTTGTCGTTCTTCTTTTTGACGCCAAGCTTTTTGTAGTGAAGTATTTTCGTCGTTCGTCTTTTTTTTCGTCGGTATTTTTGTCACGTTGCTTTTTGTAGTGAAGCGTTTTCCGCGCGATTTATTTTTTACTTAGTAGACCTAATCTCGTTCGCTTAGTCGGTTTTTTTTGGGCGGTAGCCGGAGGTCGTCCACGTGACCTCGGGGTAGCCGGATGTATTGGTTGACCAAGTTCAAAATGTGTTGGCTTGAGGCGATCGATCGAGACTGTTTCCAATCGATTCCCAATCTGTAGTCGAAAGATTTTCTCGCCCCGTTCCACTTCTTGATAGGGCCCGTTGTATAGGGGCTGTAAAGGTTTTCTTGCAGCATCCCTGCAAACAAACACAAACCGAGCAGAGCTCAGAGCAGGGGGAACGTAGGTGTTAGGTAGGCCGTGAGCAGAAGTAGGGATTGGTCGAAGGTTTCCGACAGCTCGACGAAGGCGATCAAGGACCAAATCCGGTTGTAGCTGAGATCTGGGCGTAGGAAGGAAATCTCCTGGCACGACCAGAGGGGCTCCGTAGACGAGCTCCGCAGATGAAGAGCCAAGGGGCTGTACGAATACTCAAAAGGACCCACGGAAGCTCGAGGACCCAATGAGGTCCGTTAAGTTGTGCGCGGAGGGCATCCTTGAGGTTTCGGTGGAAACGTTCCACAAGGCCATTGGCCTGTGGGTGGTAGGCTGTTGTCCGGATTACATTGGAGCCGAGGAGGAACATCAAGTCGGCCCAAAGTTGTGAGGTGAATTGGGCGCCTCGGTCGGAAGTTATCTCTGAGGGGATACCAAAGCGTGCAATCCAATTTGACAAGAAAGCGAGAGACAATCCGCGTGTTGAGGTGTCAGAGATAGGAACCGCTTCTGGCCAGCGAGAGAAACGATCGACAATGGTCAAAAGATGAGTGAATCCGTTGGAAGGTGGCAACGGACCAACAAGGTCGATATGGACGTGCGAAAACCGTGCATCCGGGACTCTGAACTCTTGACACGGGGCGGGGTGTGCCTGTGAATTTTAGCTCGTTGACACGAGAGACACTCTCTAGCCCAAGTGGAGACTGTGCGGGAGAGACCTTGCCAGATAAACTTCCGTGATACAAGGCGCCTAGTTGTTCGAATACTCGGGTGTGAGAGGCCGTGAATGGTGTCAAAAACTTTACGCTGCCAGGATTCGGGGACGATGGGCCTTGGAATCCCTGTCGAGACATCGTAGAGGATTGTGCCATTACCACCTGAGATTGGTAGATCCTCAAGACGGAGACTGGAGTCAGCCGAGCGATAAGCTTGCGTGGCTTCGTCATCAGACTGGGCCGCAGCGAAAGCTGAGAAATCCAATCCGTTCGTAGCTGTCAGGGTTGCATTAACAGCTATTGGTCGTTCTTGGGGCGATTTGGCAGGAAGATCGGGAGGGTTTCCTTCAGTAACGACTGCACGAGAAAGAGCATCAGCAACAGAATTCTGTTTTCCCGAAATGTGTTGGATGTCAGTTGTAAATTCCGAGATAGCCACGAGTTGCCGTTGCTGCCGTCCGGACCATGGGTCTGAGATTTTGGCCATGGCGAAGGTAAGAGGACGGTGATCGGTGAAGACCGTAAAAGGTCTGGCCTCGAGGTACCACCGGAAATGCCTGATCCCGAGGTGAATGCCTAGCAGCTCACGGTCAAAGACGCTATATTTTTGCTCAGCAGGCTTGAGACGACGGCTGAAGAAGGCCAGAGGAAGCCACTGTCCTTTGACGCGCTGCTCCAGTACTCCACCAATGGCTTTATCTGATGCGTCGACGGTCAACGCAGTAAAAGCGTGAAGATCAGGGTGAACGAGTAGGGTTGCCTTTGCTAGTGCCTCCTTGGCGGACTGAAAAGCTGCTCTCATCTCGTCCGTCCAATTCAGTATAGCTGAGCGCTTGTTGTTTGAGCCTTTAAGTGCATCGTAGAGCGGGACCATGATCTCGGCAGCGTGGCGTACAAAACGATGGTAAAAACTTACCATTCCCAAGAATTCCATGAGGCTTTGCCGAGTTTTTGGGATGGGGAAGTTTTAATTGCCTCAACCTTCTGAGGGAGGGGTGTGATGCCCGTGCAGTCAACCCGATGGCCGAGGAAATCAATTGATGGAACACCAAAGACGCATTTGGCCGTATTGACAACAAGGCCATGTTCTTCTAAACAGTTGAACAGTGTGTTAAAATGCTCCTCTGGTGATGAACTTGCGATGAGGATGTCGTCTAGGTAGATGAAGACGAAGTCGAGTCTTCGAAGCACGGTGTCCATTAGCCGCTGGAAGGCTTGTGCAGCGTTCTTTAAACCAAAAGGGAGCCGAGTGAACTGGAACAGGCCGAAGGGGGTATAACTGCTGTCTTTGGAATATCCTGCTCTGATACAGGGATTTGGTAATAGCCTCTTACCAGGTCGACTTTGGAAATATGTTATTACCCACCAGGCGGGTGGAAAAGTCCTGGATGTGAGGCACTGGGTACCTATCAGGAATGGTTACGTCGTTTAGGCGCCAGTAGTCACCGCAAGGTCGCAATCCACCTCCAGGTTTCTCGACCACATGTAGGGGAGAAGCCCAAGGGCTGTTTGAGCGGCGCACAATGCCCATAGCTTCCATGCGGGAAAACTTTTCTTTTGCAGCAGCGAGTTTACTTGGTGATAGTCGACGAACGGGACTGTGTATGGGCGGGCCGGATGTTTCAATGAAGTGTGATACTCCGTGCTTGACTTTGGGTGTATCGAACGTGGGCTCCGTCAGGCTAGGACGTGAAGCGAGGAGTGCCGCGAAGTTATTGGTCTCTGACGTGGCGGCAGAGATGTGTGGGGCGACTCCAGAGGTCCGAATACCTGAAATAGACGTGAAGGAGGAGACATCTACGAGACGGTTGCGGCGGATGTCGACTAGCAGGTCGTGGGCCCGGAGGAAGTCGGCTCCAAGAATAGGTCGGGAGACACCGGCGGTGATGAAGGTCGAAGCATAGCGATGAGAGCCGAAGAGAAGTGACACCATGCGAGTGCCATAAGAACAAGTGGGTGTACCGTTGGCGGCTTTAAGGACGGGGCCTTGAGCGTGAAATCTGATGTCCTGTGTGGAAGCAGGGATCAGACTGACTTGAGCACCAGTGTCTACCAGGAATCTACCTCCCGTCAGTTTATTTGTGAGTCGGAATAGGAGATCTTTGCTGCCGGCTGCCAAAGGGCTACTGACGACCGGCCGTGGCGTTTCCTGAGACTTTAAGCTTGCAGGGAGGTTCTGAACCCAGTGGTCCAAAATCTAGGATTCTTGCGGCTCGGTCGTCGTTTGAGAGAGTGTACGTCTGTAAGAGCCGCTTCTTGAGAGCTTCGTAACGACCAGTCTCAGGAGGAGAAATGAGGAGGTCCGAAACCCGTGTGGCCACGTCGTCACTGAGGAGATGTGATGAGATGCGCGTGCTTTGTGACGTCCTGGGTAATCCCTTTCAGCGTGAACTGAGCTTCGACTTGAGAACCCAGGCACGTGCAGAGATAAAAGCGGGCGTGCTAGAGCACCTGCCCTTTTGTCCTCTGGAGAAATGTGCCCGTTTTTTGACTGATGTGTTTTTTTAATTGTTTGCTTTTTGTGGCACATGGACATCATGACATAGCTCAATTGCGCGCGGACGAACTATTGTGGGCGCGCTTCGCGCCCGATTAAAATGCCCTTTTTAAAATCTGAGCACCACTAACTCTGAATGGCTGAGCACGACCCTGACTGAACCACAAGGCGGGCTGTAAAGGCCAAAATGTTGGAAGCTTCAGGGCTACTGCAGAGGCAGCCATGGCGGCTACATCCGCGTGAGATACCTCAGGTATGACGGATGGCTGCTAGTGTTATAACTCAGGGAGCACCGCTGAGTTCTGGGGTCACCAATAAAGCGTGTGAGATGTTATCACTTTGAACTCATAATATACCCTACTTTATTTACGCATCGTATAAATATGTATAGATACAAAAGGGAATTACTTGATAATACGACAGAGGGAGGGAGAGAGGTTAGCAACCGCCACAATATAACCATTAGTTATTTCTTTCCTCGTTTTTCAGAAAAAATTGATGGAAATTTGAACTTTGGAGATATGAAGGTTCATTTTAAGACAGAGGACGATGCCCTTATGAAACGAAATCATCAAATGCTATGGCAAAAGTGACACGAAATGGATTCAAGCGGATGGAGAGCAATACGCTAAGAAAATATATTGTTAATTATTGTAGTCACAATTACTATTTTTTAAATAATATGTAAAATTGATTATGAGTCATTAGAAATATATAAATGTTGCCCCTGATTTGACTCGAGTGAGTGAATTTCTTTATATCAGATAAATGTAGATGTAAAGAATTTTTAAGAAAGCTATTCTGTTATAATGT
>CP045899.1:23790752-23803100 GCA_013387185.1 Caligus rogercresseyi | reverse complement strand
ATCATGCAGAGTGTGAGAAGCGTACATGGGAGGAAGGTCCATTCAAAGGATTCATAAAGGACATAGATTGACTCTCGTTAGGAGAGACAATCTGTGTTCTTAAGGATGATATTCTTATCCTCAGTTGATGTTTACACCTCTCAACAGCAGCCGCGAATGGAGTTCTGCCATAGAGATATAAGATATAGAGAGCTATCCCTTCATAGCGAGAAACATCGTCGTTCAGCTGTATTCTGTGCCCAAATAAAACAAAGTAATTTGATCTTACGTCATCGTTGATACATAGAGATATAAATATTTGTTTATTTTGGGCAATATGACGTATGCCTCTGAAGAATTCAATAAGCCTCTATGTCTTATATCTCTATGACTGCATATCATAATATCTTTTGTTTATTTCTCTCTCCTTTTCTTTAACCAATCTGGACTCTGTTTAAAAGGAAATGTTTACACCTCTACAGCAGCCGCTAATTGAGTGAAATCTATAATATTTTTTGTAAATTTCTCTCTCCTTTTCTTTTAACCAATCATGTACGAGAAAATGGTCCCAGTTTTTATTCTAAGCCATATATAAACAATAGTAATCTTTGATTGAATGAGGAAATACGTCATGGCCTTGTTTAATCTTGACAAACACACGCAGACATAAAAGGGAAGAATATGGAGGTAAGTGTGTATATAGGTGATGATTACCATTTTCTTATATTGGGAGTGAGATGTACCTATATAGAGATAGATTTCCTCCAGAGATAGTTACTTGCTTGACGGAACAAAGGAATGAGCAATGTGATGAGGATCTTGAAAATGATTTTTCAAGATCCTACGCGTCGTGATTTTGTATGTTTGGGGAAAGGGACTTTTATAGTGTTAAGCTGTAAAGATGACGGATTTATTTATACAAGACGTTTGTACATAAGAAGGTAAATAATAAGGATTATGTATATACAAGTATTTAGATAATATGTAACTAGGGTAACAGGCCCTTCAAGATAATTATAAGCAATACATGATTGAAATATCTTATAATAAATGTAAACATTCTTTATGAAATGAAACGTAAATACCAATGAGAAATATATGAAATTTTAAGTATGAAAGTATGTATAATTAATGAACGAAAAGTAAATAGTGTAATAGACAATATTTATAATGACTTTTTAATTTAAGGAATCTTTATTTCTTATGTAGTTTTTCCCTTTATCGACACCTCGTAGGCTTGGGTTATCGAGGTCCCACTCCCTCCTTATCCCAGCGTTTAGAACGGACGTCCTGAACTAGATATAGATATGTATTACATGTTATTTAGATCAGGGATCAGCCGTCTATAGGGGGACAATTACCTATAAGTCATTAATAGATATATGGTTTGCCTATTGCATCTATGTGGATATAAATAAGTGTTAAAGCATTAAAATTCAATCAGGTCTTTCCAATCAGATTGACCGAAGTTGACCTTCCTGTCTAGGAAGTCGAACCTGTACCCTCAAGCACGCTCCACTGAGCTATCGCGGTCTCTTAGGGATTTTTATTTCTGACGAAACGCTCGTATTTTAACCGGTAAATATTTTTTGGTCTTTACAGCCCCTGTTTAATTGATCAATTACATAATTGTAATGCTATTATCCCAAATGATCCCACCCAGCCAATCAAATATCTCTATTTGGAGCTAACAAGTAACATCTTTGCTTGCTTTGATCTTTGCTTTGGGGTTTTACATTTATCCTTAAGCGTAACGGAACCGATATATTACGGTATCAGGGGACATAAGTTTATTATGGCATTCTTTCTATTTTTTGTTCGGTTAAAAACATTTTATTTGGCAAACTGTGAAAATTGTTACATTGTAAAAATAAAATACACTAAAATTATATACAGGAGACAGAGTAAAACTATTTAGGGTAGTTGCTAAATACATAAATGAACAAATTAGTTCACATTTACTGCCCTGAGGAATAACCTTATATAATAAGACGCATTATTTATAAAATTTGTTTAAAAAATCACGATATCTTCTTAAAATCCTTTTGATAGTTTTCATGTAGAGCTTCGATCTTGCTGGAACATATTTATTATGTCGTCAGCCCATTACAAAGTTGGCGCTCCTAAATACGGAATTTTAATGGAGAGAGCAGCGTAACGAGTAGAAGCACCAATCATGATGTGCCTTAAGTCTTCTTCGTAGGCATTTGAAGGAGATCTTTGACTCTGCCTAGTATAATTTACTGCTGTATCCTATTTGCTTCCATTTGAATCTCTCTGAAGAACGAGAATTTCAGGTCTATATATATATTTGCTTGATTTATGAGTACTAAGCCATGCGTCAACTGTGAAAGTGGTTTCCTTGGCTTGCATTCATAGGTGACACAAATATTTTTTTTCACCTTCAAAAGGAGATCTCATTCCTTATCGCTTTGTGTCAGAGATGTAATTAAGTGATAAAAATCAACTCTCTACAAAGGGACATTCCGGAAAGACTATCAGGTGAAGCCTTTGTGTGAAACTTCCTTATTTCATGAGATGAAATGTTTCAACTCTGATAATATTTAATAATATTGATTAATTATTCAAAACACTTATGGGACTCAGAGAATAAAAATATCGGGCTGAGAGGTCTGGGCTCTAGAGAATCAACATGATCGTTGTGAGAACTACTTTAAAGACATCCGTAGTTATAAATATTAAAATTAACCCTATGATTAGGAAATGCATTATGGCAGTTCTTGCAAAACTAGTTAATAAAGCAATTCGTATTATTATAATAATACTGATTACTTATTTATCATCATAACTGATGGAAAAAATTAATCCTATTTTATTCAATGAACATGAACATTATTTGAATATTTTAATTAGGAGGTGTCCATTTAAGGATTAATTTGTATACTTATGCATGGAGAAAAGAAACGTTTGGTGTTATTAAAGATGCTAAATTTGAGTCTAGGACTACCACTCTCCAGACAATCACCTCCCAGGCATTTACTCCCCGTGCCCGTTCCTAATATTTGTTATCCCTTAAAGTCCACTTATATGAAGGTAACTATGTTTTCTTTTGCATTAGTGTTTGAAAACTATGTTCCTAATATCGGACATATACAACATATGACCGATATTAGGAACATAGTTTTCAAACACTAATGCAAAAGAAAACATAGTTAACTTCATATAAGTGAACTTTAAGGGATAACAAATATTAGAAATGCCCGGGAGATTATTGTCGGGGGGTGCTAGTCTGGGGTTTTTAAAGTCCTATGACGGCTATATTTATCCCTGAATTGATGATCATACCTAAACAGCCGCGATTGAAGTGATTCTTCATAAACTTTTTGAAATTATTATTTCCTCCTTCCAACAAATCACGTCCGAAAAAAAAAATTCCCGTCTGTTATCTTTAAATATAATGCATATATGATTACGAGGAAATCAGTTTTTTTAATACATAGAAGCTTTTTGAGTCGAAGATAGAATTATATTATATTTTTAAATGAGTTCCCCAATTCATTATTTCTCTATATTTTTTCTTTCTCAGATATCTGTAGTAGTATTTATAGAATAATAGCTTCCATAAATGCCATATATAGATCCAAGCTTTTTTATATAAATAAAATAACGTCCAATGCACATTCATTTAATTTCTCGCTCGTTTTTTTCTCAATTAGTCTGCACAAACAGTAAAATCCTAACTTTTCACGCTCATTTACTCCATTTTAACGACTTATTTCAAATCAGAAAATAAGAATAGTATTTTGGAATTCTTTATTCACTGGGGCAGCTCCATTGGACTCATCAGAGAAGGCAGGCACTGATTGAATTCTAAAGAAATTCGGAAAGAAATGTAAGGCTCTCCAAAAATTCCATTAATTAAAACCCTTATCGACATATTTGACCTTCCATCAATCTAATCAAATATTTTCTCTTCTCTCTCTCTCTTTCTTCCGTTTTTTCCTTCTACGAATAGAAAATACTCTTGGGCTTAATGATTTGTTTATAAACAAAAACCTAGAAAATGTATATAAACAATACCAAGAACATATGTTAATAAATAGTATGCTATAATATATATGTATATATAATATATATAATATATTTTTGTTGATTCAGAATGTACCTATATGCAAACATACATTCAAGTAATTTTAAAAGTGCCTAAAAAGAAAATACGAGGTTGCGTTGACAAAATATGTCTCAATTTAAAGACGCCATTACTCCATGAAACCAATTCTTTCTTTTTTTACACACCTTTATTGCAATACTCTGATATCAACAGCATGGAAGCTAAACTTGTTTCTGTATACACACTTCTCAACACGAGTTGGACCAAGAGAGTCATTGCTAACCATTTTAAAAATGCCAGGAGCTTTGCATACAAAGTCGAAAAACTAAAACTATAAATCTGGGGTCTTCAAACGGAACCTGAGAGTGGCCGGCCGAAAACTTTTGACCTCATTATCAACAAAAACCACCTCCGAAACTAACCCAATCAAGTCAATGTCTCTCTGGCTGAAGATTTGGGCTCTACAAGACAATAAAAAAAAAATGGATGAGATGCATTGAGAAGACATTATGGATTAAACACACAACGTGACAGGAGACTGCAAATGTTCAAGAAACTTTTGAGTTCGATGAAATTGAACGGAGCCGCATAACTTCCTTCTCAGACTTCACGGTCGATCTCGTCATAAATTGTCAAAATGATTGCATTGTTGCCTTTAAAGATACACAAAAGGATGATCCAAGAAGGTTCCATACAGCTACAAAACACCCAGCTTTTCTGATGATGCTTGGTGAAGTTACATCAACGGGCGATATCCTACCCCAATTTGGTTCCCTACTCGTTTCCGGCCTTCGTCATTGGATTACATAAATGGTATGCGATTAAAAGTAATTCTTTGGATAAAAAAGTGCTGGTAATCATCCAAAATGGGCTCCTACACATACCTCCAAAGACACTCAAGCCTTCTTGGACAAAAATCTGTCTTTTGGGGTAAGGATATTTGGCCTTCCCAGAGCCCAGATTTAAATCCTTTGGACCTCTCCATATGGGCGTTGCGTAGTGACCGAGGCCTTCTAAAAATATATCAAATCTGAAGCGTTCCGTTAATAAGGCCTCTAAGCCTGCCAAGTACATCCGTGATATCGGCGTCAAATTCAGACCCCGACCGTACTGAGTTTTTCAATATGCTTTTCAATATATTTAAACATTTTCATTATTTCATAACTTTCTTTGGAAAAAATAGTCTCTGTAGGGCCATGATTACTTGTATCACTATTTTAATCAACATCAGGTAGATATTTGCCTTTCTTGTCCTTTCGTTTATACATTGCATAGGTAGAGTGTCTATCCTCTTTTTAAGCTATATTGTCGGGTCAAACTAAATAGAGAATAACACTTTCATTATTTGATGTGCTGTTTTTTTTTCTAACGAAATATTTATTATTTTTATTAGTAATCATTGTGAAAAATAAATCAAAAACATTCGGGCTATACTAAATCTCTGATATATATATATAATATATATATATATATAATGATATACCTTAATGTCACTATACTTTGCACTTATCTAAATTTCGATTAGCTGTATTGGATACAATTCATTTGATTTCTCTAGCAAACAAAAACAAAGAACCATTCAAAAATCAAGTGATGATAAGGCATCTGCAGACTAGATAGAAAATATATATATATAATTGGGTTACATCCTTTAAAGGAGTGAGATATAAGAAGGAGAAAATAAAACTTGACTTTGTCTAGCAATAACTTGATTGATGTTGTAAAAGTAGAGAGTTGAAAGTGAACAAAGAAAATGCAGTGTTATCAGAAGAAAAACTTCATTTGAATATTTAATTTTAAATTAACTCTGATAATTTGGTTCCTAACCCTGTATATATATATATATATATATATAAGACCAAAAAATACGGCCAAGAGCCGAAGATTTATAACAGTAAATATTTATAAATAAGGGCACATCAAACAAACATTTCTTTGGAATACATATATATAATAAATTAACACAGAAAAATATTAAAGGGACATTTTTCCATGCTCCAAAAATCCATATAATTGCTTCTTTGAGTCATTAAGCCATTTCTAAAATGATTAAAGAGGGAAAAGTGTCAAGCATATTGCATGACGGCATTATTATTTTTGTTCGTAAAGGAAACTTTTACATGAAGGAATGCTTTAAGCATTTCATTGCAAGGGATATTTATTTGTTGTAAGGTAAATTTGGTGTTATTTCATACTGACAGCACTTAGTCAGTCACTAACAATACAACAAGTTGTATATCAGAATAATAGAGATATAAATATATAGAGGGCTGATTCCCTTCAATAGCAGAGAAAAATCGTTCAGCTGTATTCTGTGTGTCCAATATAAACAAAGTAATTTGTACTACGTCATCGTAAGCTGATCATAGAGATAGATTCTATCTCTATGATGACGTAGATCAAATTACTTTGTTTATATTGGACACAAAAATACAGATGAATGGAATAAGGTCTCTATACCTTTTTATCTCTATGATCAGGATAGTAGAAAACTTAATGACACACAAATTTATTGCCGTGTTGTTCTCAATAGTACATATATGGTACATGAAACAGTAAGGAAGCATAAAAAAGGATTTTAATGAATTATTTGCTCTTTGGGGTTCCGAAGGGCACTATTATAGATTAAGCAAACCCCCATTCCAAATTCGTTCAAAGGCATCACTAGCTACAGACATGACATATTAGGGATTAAAAATCAAGTGTGGATGGGCCTTTGTGGTTCTACAAGTCAATATATGTGTTAAATTAGCTTTTCAATCCCTATTTCGATAAACTCTAGAGTTTTACATGTAACAGTTATGACACATAGAGGTTAAAAATTAACAATGGAAAACTAGGTGGGCCGAGGTGTTCCAATTATATATCATATTGGGATTTCAAAATAAAGAGTATATTTGGTGTCCATATATCACAGTTATGACTCGATGCCCTACTCTTTCAGATATACATATAAAGGTCGGCTGATAAGTCCCGAGACTAACTAAGAAGAAAACATTTTCTTGACAAAATTCGATTTTATTATTCAACATATTTGCCTTCGAGGGCGATACAGCGATTATAGCGATCTTTCAATTTTTCGATTCCACTTTTATAGTAATCTTTCGTTTTATCCGAAAAATAGGCCTCTGTCTCGGCGATTGCTCCATCATTGTCCTTAAATTTCTTGCCAGCGAGCATTCTCTTCCGGTCTGCAAACAGGAAATAGTCGCTGGGGGCCAGATCTGGAGAGTACGGTGGACGGGGAAGCAGTTTAAAGCCCAATTTATATAATTTAGCCGTTGTTTTCATTGACTTGTGACACGGTGCATTGTCTTGGTGAAACAACACTTTTTTCTTCTTCAAATGGGGCCGTTTTTTCAACAATTTCATCATTCAAACGCTCCAACAAGGCTATATAATAATCGCTGTTGATTATTTTCCCTTTTTCAAGATAGTCAATGAATATTATACCGTGTGCATCCAAAAATACAGACTCCATAATCTTCCCAGCTGACTGTTACGTTTTTCCTCGCTTTGGATTCGGTTCATCATATGCAGTCCACTCAGCTGACTGTCGATTGAACTCGGGAGTGAAGTGATGGAGCCATGTTTCATCCATTGTCACATATCGATGCAAAAATTCGGATTGATTACGATTGAACAGCTTCAAACACTGCTCAGAATCATCAATTCGTTGTTGTTTTTGGTCGATTGTGAGCTCTCGCGGCACCCACTTTGCATAGAGCTTTCGCATGTCCAAATATTCATGCACGATATGTCCAACGCGCCTTTCGATATCTTCAGAGTCTCAGCTATCTGGATCAACTTTACTTTACTGTCATTTAAAATCATTTTGTGGATTATTTTTATGTTTTCTGGTGTAACCACCTCTTTTGGGCGTCTACTGCGTTTATCATCATTTGTGCTCACACGTCCACTTTGAATTCAGCAAACCATCAACATATGGTTGCTTTCGATGGAGCAGAGTCCGGATAACATTCTTCAAGCCAAGTTTTAGTTTCGACGGTATTTTTTCCCATCAAAAATAATGTTTTATTAACACATGAAATTCGTCTTTTTCCATTTTCTTCACAATAACAAAAGTAGCTTCACTTAAAACGCAATATATCACAAACTAGTTGTGAGACAGCTGTTATATTTATGCATGTATGTTTTGAAGGTTGGTACAAGCTGACAGTCATATGAAAACAAATCCACTGGCGCCATCTAAAGGTTAGTTTTATAAAATAGAGAAACTAACAATAAACATTGACATTCATTATAATTTTAAATATTTAATCCACCCTTTTAATGTTAATATTTTGACGGTTCCCTAAATGGAAGTACATAATAATAAGAGGTTAAAGCCAAGGTATATTGAAACATCGGTACGCCCATATTTCCATAAGAGCTGACTATTCGCTTGTCAGTGGGTTTTTTTAATGAAGTCAAACCCACAAAAGGTAGTATTGATATTCTTCTTCCTGACGTCATCAAAAAATATATTTTTACGATAGATAATTGATTAAATAAACCTTCCTTGTTCTCAACTTATCTCTTGATCTCTACCAGTTCGAATCTCAAGCATGAACGAACTCGAATAGTAACAGTAGTTGACAAATGATCATGTTTAAAAAAGTAAAAGCTTAAGTGTCTCTTCATCTTAACCCCCGCCTGGTCGAGTGATATATATTGTTATAAATATTTAAAGTTCTTTAAAAACGAATGGGCTTGATTTTTTCCCTTATAAACAAAGGAAACCTATTTTCTTTTTCGAATGACGTCATAGTACATTTCCCGCCTTCATCATTTAACTTCCATCATCCATCACTTTCTTATAAGTAGAGACCTCTTTGGAGACCCCTTCCTAATCTCATTATAAAATGGAAATTTTATAATGTATGTAAGATTATTCCTCTATGAAGAAGCTAAAGCCTTATAAGGTCCATCATTTCATAATTACAAAATAGTCGGGTGGCTTTATATTATGAAACTCCTACTTAATGGACAAATTTGAAGTATTCATGAGTACCATGAATTAATTATCTTTGGCGTCCATTAAGTGCGTTTAATCAGACATCAAAGGCCCACAAATACATAAACACTTATAGCTCAGTTTTTTTGTTGTTGGATATATAATATAATAACACTTAAGGAACTTTTTCGTGAGCGTGAAAAGGACGGAGCTAATTTTCCTCATATATGTGAGTAATAAAATTAGCGTTTGTCATAATGAAATATTTCGACTTTTGTTGAGGAGCTAATAATAACATACTTAAAAACAACTGCATCGCTGCAATCAATCCTTTCAAAGGCCCATCACAACCCCTGAGCTGGGCATGTACGTTATTAAGAGCTCGGAGGGTGACAAGGACTCTTGAGGGGCTGTCTAGATCCTTCTAGGTCCAAAAGTGTCATATTGTAACATGGGTTTTTTTCTCTCCTATTATATATTATTATTATGTGTTTGATATATGTAACCATAAATAAAATAGTGAGCACATGCAATTGATGTTGTGAAGAAAATCTCATTTAAAAATAAAAAAAACGATTTTGAATTCATACAAGAAGAGAGCAGAAGGGTTGATTTGTTTATTTTTCGTTTCCAACATAATCGAACCCAACTAATGATCCTAAACATATAATATCATTTTCAAATATTGTATTTTTCATAAGATAAATACAATGGAGTTCATGGTTTAAACCCCGAATGCAGATCATGATCTCAATTTACTTTGTTACCTCCTATTCTCATTAACGTTTTTCCTCTGGTTTTCTGGTTGTCGCCAATTCTTTTGTTGTTGTTTATTAGGGAAAGTTAAACCTTGATCCATATTTAACTGATTAAAAATATACATTTATTACATATCATTCGTTTTAAGAAGTGGATTGCAAAAACAATGGATAGGCATAACCAGATACATAGAGATAAGGTATATCAGAGAGAAGGAGTTCAGCCTGATGGGAGGGAATGGGGAGTATGACGTCACTAATATACTCTTATTTAATAATTTTGATAAGAGCTAAATAAGTCATACTTTTACTTTGTATTTATTTTAAGAAACACTAATATAAACATGATCTGTAGATATTTAAAAGGATTTTTTTAATGAAACATATTTTATCTAACGAATTACTTAATTAGAGGCCGGAATTGACATAACATCCACGCAACCTCGTTCAATCATCTAATTCATGAAAGCATATTTTCGTGTTCCTTAATGAAGGATAAGTGACTTTTTATATAAAGTTTGGACTCATAAGCGATGGAAAGTCAATGAATTGGACGTCACAATCCCCATCTGTCTAGCAGGCTGAACTCCTTCTGTCTGATATACCCATATAGATATAAGATAAAGAGAGCTGATTCCCTTCATAGCAGAAACACCGTTCAGCTGTATCTGTGTGTCCATTATACACAAAGTAATTGATACTACGTCATCGTAAGCTGATCTAGAGAGTAGAATCATAGAGATATAACATAACACAATGACGTTTTCTCTTCCCTCAATAGCAGAGTAAACATCGTTCAGCTATATTCTTGACACAATGACGTATTTCTCTGACTAGTCCAATAAGCTCTCTATATTTTTTTATATCTCTATGATATACCTTATCTCTATTTATCTTGGGCATAACAAAAAGTGTATCTCGCAGTCAATGATTTTTTTCATTTTTTTTTCTTATTTTTCTGCGTAAATTGTCACAGTGCGTATCCATTTATCGACAGAGTTGAGGAAACAAAAGAAACATTTTTTTCTTGAGTATAAAGCGTTGCTTTATTCCTTTCCAGTGTTTTCCCTAACGTGCTGCGAGTAATATCTTACTAGTTATATTACTGCGACTAACTAGAGAAACAAACATATTAGATATTACTTTTAAGTAATAACTAACTAGTTACATCTACTTTCGTGAAAAAAATATTTCGACAGGCATTTTTGAATGAAATTACTGAACTGTGAATGATTTTACGTCACCCAGTGGACATAAAATGCTAACTAGTTTGTGAGAGTTTTTACAAATCCTGTTTGAATTGCCTTTACTTATTGTTTCGGAATGCTCAAAACGTAATATCTAATATAAAGTAGTATATTACTTATTGAGAAGTAATAACTAATATACCCAAACAATAATACTACGCAGTAAAAGTAGAAGTTTTTACATACTACTTTCAAAAGTAATATTCGACCAACACTGTTCATTCATATTAATAGCTGAGAGTAGAGGATTCAAAAATTGCGGCCCATGAAGTCGAGGGAATTTGGTGTTTTAACGGATGAATTGTTGATTTTCATTCCTATACAGCAGCCGCGCGAATGAAGTGATACTTTGTGGCATATACCAACTGCTTTTCTCTCTCGTCTTTCTTTTAATCAATCTTTACTCAAAGACACTACTTTTCTCTTATCCTAAAACTTGATTTTTCTAATGGACCAGAAGAAATGACCCCAAGATTGAAAAGGCATATGGCATGGAAAAAATGGCCTAAATAAAACACAACAGGATATTAATTATGTATGCTTGCAAAAATAAAATATATTTTTGCAATTATTTACTCAATTTTCATGAGAAGACGTAATCACTAAATGTTTTGTTGTAATCACTCAATACTTGTCTACTAGTGTTGTCCATCGGGCGCGATTTTCGAGCCCGAGCCCGCCCGAAAGACTAACAATTGAGCCCGAGCCCGGCTACAATTTTCATAATATTAAGAAAAAATTAAAAAGGCCACCTGCATAGCCCGCCCGACTTTCATATTTTTTGCGCCCAGCCCCGCCCGTCGGCGGGCGGCATGCTCGCCCGATGGACAACACTATTGTCTACCATTTACCATTTTTTCCTTTTGTATCTTGAGTCCTTACTTTCTGGTCCTTTTTCTTGGGTCATTTCTTCCTGACCGTACTTGCCTGGGCCATTTTTTCTGGACACTATTCGGGAATTGTAGACTTGAAAAACACATCTCTGCTTTTAAGGAACAAAAACAGTATACAAATTTGTGGGTTTTGTTTTAAACGTGAAGATAATAGTTGTCATTATAAAATAAAGTCACGCTCTCGTAGCTGAATGGTCCGAAACATATGGATAAATTAGAAAACGACCGGTACCCGGCTGTTTTTTAACGTCCCGGCCCGGTATCTAAAAACCACCGGGCCGGGACTTCAAGAATTTGTAAAATATAAACCATTTTTTTGGAATTTCTTTACTAAATAAAAGTCGTCCACTTTTTTTGGGGAATTTCTTTTCTTTAGAATGTTTAGAATGACGAAGTAACGAAAATATGCTGAGTCCCGGCCCGGCTTGAAAAATTTAAGTCC
>CP045899.1:23750483-23790652 GCA_013387185.1 Caligus rogercresseyi | reverse complement strand
ACCAATGGCATCCCCGTTTCTTTGGATCCACATGGGACTTGCTCATAAATAGAGAAGACGTGGCTAAGCGGATTCGGAACCATTTTTGATGGGAGTCCGTACAGGGGTGTTTCATAATAATTTCCAGACACAGCGGGGGGAAAATCCGCCTCATTATGTTGTAGCCTCAATCGTCTCTCGATGCCTAGGGAGGGACTCCAAGCATGCAATAGACCTTCGAATAGAACGATTGTCCAATGCCGTAAGGGCTATGTAGAAGGGGATTGGTGGATAGAGATATATTTAGCAGCGGCTACTGAGGAGTAAACACATAGAGATATAAACATATAGAGAGCTTATTCCCTCCAATTAACAGAGAAACATCGTTCAGCTGTATACTGAATACAATGACGTATTTCTCTTCCCTCCAATAGCTGAGAAACATCGTTCAGTGTATCTGAACACAATGACGTATTTTCTCTGACGAATCCAATAAGCTCTCTATATCTTTATATCTCTATGAGTAAACATCAATTTAAAGAGAAGAATTGCATCTTCTTATACATAGATCAGGTCCTTGTCAATTGCGAATCTTGAATGGACTCCTCCATTATTTCATATTATTATTTATTGAATTAAGCAACATCTTATAGACAGGGGGCATAACAATGTTTATTTAGTTTAATATACCTGTCGATAAATGGAGCATCACTCTGACTATAGGCACAAAAAATACTTCTGAGAATCTAAAAGTCCACCGGATCATACAGATGTTTTCTCCTTAGTCCTAGTGTACAATCATATTTATTATTAGTTACTGTTATGGTTCTAATACTACTACAGTTACAGTGTTGTTCCTTAACGCGCGTGCGAGTAATATATTACATAGTTATAGTACTGCGACTACCTCGAGAGAACAAATATATTAGATATACTTTCAAGTAATACGTAATATCCTAATTACATATTACTTTCGTGGGAAAAAATATTCGACAGGCATTTTTGATGAAATTAATAAACTGTGAATGTATGTGACGTCACCCAATGGACATAATCCTCCTTATTAATACAATTAAAAATGCACGTTAATATTGATATTTAAGACATTAGACCCAAACACACAGAACACCCTTTTCGTTATTTATGGAGGATTTTATCGTAAAGAAAATAAGTTCTCAAAGCCCTCGGGCCTCGCATGTAGATTGAGGCTTTTAGGATTGAAACCCACCGCGAACCCTAATTAGGAATGAGAGGAATCCTAATTTACAATATTATACACCCTCAAGCTCTCGGGTCCCGCCTGCCGTTATGGGCTATCATTTAGGGTTGAAACCCACCGCCAGCTCTGGATAGGTATAAGAGGAGTCCTTACTTTCAATCTCATACACCCCAAGCCCTCGGGTCCCGCCTGCTGATATAGGCTTTTATTTAGGGTTGAAACCCACCGCCAACTCTGGTTAGGTATAAAAGGAGTCCTTATTTTCAATATCATACACCCCAAGCCCTCGGGTCCCGCCTGCTGATATAGGCTTTTATTTAGGGTTGAAACCAACCGCCAACTTTGGCTAAGTATAAAAGGAGTCCTTACTTTCAATGTCATACACCCCAAGCCCTCGGGTCCCACCTGCCGTTAGGCTATTATTTATATTTAAAACTATATCAACAAACTGGACCCGAGGGCTTGATGTGTATGATATTGAAAGTAAGGCCTATTAGGGTTGGCGGGTGGTTTCAACCCTAAAAGCCTCAATCGATATGCGGGGCCAGAGGGCTTGCGATGGATAATTAAACCTATGCCTTTCATGTAAGAAGTCATTATTTAGTCTTTGAATTCACCGACTTATCATGTTTGAGCCATGTGCTCACTTTATAATATTGCAATAACATATATAGGATTATTATAAAAATGCAAACTAGGTTTCGTGAGGATTTTTACAAATCCTGTTTGAATTGCCATTACTTATTGTTTCGGAATGCTCAAAAAAGTAGTATATTACTCAAAGTAGTATATTACTTTTGAGAAGTAATAACAAAAAAAAATATTACTACGCAGTAAAAAGTAGTATATTAAATACTACTTTCAAAGTATATTAGACCAACAGTCTTTTAATAAATGAGTCTTTGTCAAGACCTTATATGGAAGAGTCAGTTGCTTCCAGTATTTGAAGGATGTCCCCGACCTATTCCGTGCGTTAAGAGCGCCTTGGCATGGAATTTAATGGTCTCGAGTAGAATAATAGAGTGCTTATGAGGCCACTACTCCTCTGTAGTTCAAGACTACACTAAAGGATATTTTTATTTTTCTTCAATTGTACACAAAAATACAACAATACCCAACAAGATAAAAATAAAAAGTAGAGTATTTATTCCTGGAACCAGGAAAAAAGTTCAATAACACCATTTGTTATCTAGGACCTAAACAAAAGCTCAACTAATTGAAATTCATTGATTTGTCGGCATACTATAACTAAGGCATATATACACTCAAGAGTGTACCTCCGCCGATGCCCACAACATTCCTATTCAAACATTCTCCCTTTCACACGCCCGATTTTCTATCTCTAATCATTGTTTCCTCTCTGTTAGCTCATTTTGATATTAAAAAGCACTCAGACACGGAAGAAGGAGAAGTTTAAGCTACGTCACTGGGTTAACATAGTCCTGAGCTGATATATGAACAATAATACGTCAATGAATATTTTTTTAGCGTTTGTGTTCTTTCCTACTCCCTGAATAGAGACCCCCATTTCATTTCATTTATATTTTGCTCATTTTGCATATTAAAAAAGCACTTAGAGATGCCCAAATTTAATCACTTGTTTCTTTTGGCATTTCCAACAACTCCACAAAGTTTCATTTGAATCCGTTCAGTACTTTTTGAGTTTATCCTGCTGACAAACCAACAAACTAACAAACGCCAGTGAAAACAATACCTCCTTCGGCGGAGGTAATAAAAATGAAAAATTGGTTATTAAATATATCATGGAGTGGTACGTTGCTTACACGTCCTATACAAAGTAAAATATTACTTACAACCGTATTGTTTGAGTTTCTTAACTCTCTTTATATCTCTTGTCCAAATATTAATCGGTAATAATAGTATTTGTACACATTTTCGTATTTTTTGTACTTTTCAGTCATCTCAAACATGCAAAAGTATGGATTAAACCTTTTTGTTTTAGGATAGCTTTTTTTTTGCCTATATGGCTCGATAGAATTGCATCCGCCAGGATATAAATAAGCATTATAGCATTAAAATTAGTCACTCGAACCTAGGATCTTATCAACGAGATAGATCAAAAATGACCATCCCCTCTCGGGAGTATTCGAACCTGCGCCCCCACATTGAGAGCTGAGCACGCCTTAACGCTCACGACTATCGAACCACTTAGTTTCTTGTTTTTAGGATAGTTTCGAATAAGTTGGATCCCGCATCCTTCATTTAAAATGGGTTATTTAATAGATTGGCAGAACCAGAGTTCTAGGGGACAAACAAAATACGTTTTTTTTTTGCGTATTTGGTTCGATAGAATTGCATCCGACTTGATATTAATAAGCAGTAGGGTGTGTGGTCCTTTTTCAAACTTGTCTGATCCCAAATTATCATGGATCAAAAGTTGTATTTTGGTATTGGTAATAACTCCAAAAAAATAATTTTCCTCTTCGGTCAAAACCCAACTCCCTCCTTCCGGTCAAAGTTCCGGTATTTACCGGAAGTACGTTAAAAAGCGGTCAAATTCGAAAAAGAAAAAAATCTTTTTATAATTATGGCCAATAAAATGAAAAACTTATTTTATATTTTTTTTCGATTTGTTAGTAATTTTTTCGACTTTTCGATTACAGTTTTTTTATTGTTGAAAATCAGTTGTTTTGTCTTAATTACAATATAGTTTTAAATTTCCTTATAACTTACGGAATTTTATCGCCATATTTTTCAATAAATACAACTAATTTGCAGCTAAACAATATAAACAAAAAATATTTTATTGTCTAGACATCCAAAATCAAAAACATAAATATATATTTTCTACACATAAAGCTGAATAAAATTTGAAAAAATATGAATAAATTTTCTAACATTTTATTACAACTATAACTAAATACAACTAAACAATACTACAAAACAAAATTTGTTATTTGAGAACCAATTTCGCCCTTTAAAGAATTTGGACCGGTCGTTTTAGCATCATAAAATTGAAATAGTTTTTTGAAAGGCAATTCATTCATATGAAGTAAACAAATGATCCATTGTAACGGCGATTCTAATGTTTGCTCCAAATGTCTTATGACGCCAGCTTGGTATCCTGTGTTCACTGGAGCACCATCACTTCCAATAGCTCGGAGAGAATCGGCACTATCAGATTCTACAATTATAGAATGCAATTCATTGGCAATGTGGATTGCTTTTCCAGATATTGGTGTGAAATGGTTTACATAAGTTGCTTGCGGTTCCGAAATCACAGTAATGTGTTCTTCATGTTTTTCTTTCTTGGAAAATTCAGTTGAACATCTTGTTAAGTCTTTGCGTCCATCAAATTTGATACAGATGAAGCCTTTGTTTTCTTTATGTAGTCTCAATGATTGATCACAGTACTTTTTTGCTTGATAATAAACTTTCGATGGAGATAATAAATTTTCCTGAGTAGAGAGATGTAGGTCATTCAATAATGCGTTTCCATAGGCAGTAGCCGCTCTAACAGATAGACCATATCTCACAAGCACTTGACTTGATTCTGGGAGAAAATTTAAGTTTTTTTTCACTACATTTTTTTTTCTCCAATACCAAATTCCTCTTCGTCATTAGGAATTATATTTTGTTCTTCCAAATCTTCAATATTTAAGTCTTCTGTGCTTTTCTTTAAACATTCTTCATTATCAAGTCTTTCTTTTTCCTTTTTAGCTTGCTGTAGAATTGATTCCTTTCTTTTTTCTTTTTGCTGAGATCTTAAAGTTTGTATTTCATTATTTAAAGATGTTTTTTGATCAATTCCATGTCCTATGACGAGTCTTCTTCTAAACGTTTGATCCACATAAAATTGAAATTCTTCCTTTGGTATTTTCTTTGCCGTTTCACAATCACAGTTCTCCAATTTATATTCCTTCAAAGTTTTATTTTTGAAGCAACAACAGGCAGCAATGTCAAAAAGTTTTGAAAAATTATCCACAAAATTGCAGTCCAAATGAGTTCTCTTGACGTCCTTCCATTTTTCCACTTCATGAAGATTACTCGTCACGAATCTATCCAATTTTACTTTGAGGTACTTCATGTCGGAAGATGGAATACTTGCTCTATCCCATAAAATCTTCACATCCGTTGAAATTACATTGATAATATCAAGATGGAATTTTCTATTTAGTTTGCTTCCTTTGATACGGTTATTTCTTTTATATAGATAATATTTCAAAATATCCAATTTTGAAGGTAAAGTATTTAAAGGCAATTCAGATGGCTTACCAAAAGAAAATGGCCACATGAACTCCTAGTGCTTGTAGCCATATTCCTTTTTTCACAGGGACACAACACAGTTACAACTTATGATCAAAAACTTTTAATGAATAAAGAAAATAAACGCACGTAATGTTACTATTATACTTTCATTGTTTGATTTCATTTAATTGCGACATATTTTTAACAAACAAGTAAATAAGGTTTAAATATTGAATATTTGTTATATTTCTACATTTTAGAACATAGTGATGTGAATGTGAATCCAAGATATAAAACTATAAAAACATATAATTCCGACTATTATTTTTTATAGAAAAAACGACTGATTTTAAGCATTTCAAAAACTTTAATCAAAAAGTCGAAAAAATTACTAACAAATCGAAAAAAAATATAAAATAAGTTTTTCATTTCATAGGCCATAATTATAAAAACATTTTTTTTTTTCGAATTTGATCGTTTTTTGACGTACTTCCGGTAAATACCGGAACTTTGACCGGAAGGAGGGAGTTGGGTTTTGACCGGAGAGGAAAATTATTTTTTTGGGGTTATTACCAATACCAAAATACAACTTTTGATCCATGATAATTTGGGATCAGACTAGTTTGAAAAAGGACCACACACCCTGCAGTATAGCGTGTATATTAGTTTCCTATTGATAAAGTTTGTTTTCGAAAATACTCATCATGAATCATATATCCTATGTTTCTCTATTGAATTTAAAATAAATAAATAAAGTATCGACGGTGTCCCAGGTATGGAGTACATACTTAAAGAATTTCCTTGAGGAAATTATATATACTTTTTTAAAGTTACGTAAGAAATTTGTATTCTCTCATTAACTCTATGACACCATCGCCATTAAGAAAATAGGGAATACAATAGGAATATATATACTCCCTCTCCTCTTTTAACAGCATACCTGGACTCAGTTCAACAGGTAAGAAACCGACCAGTGTTTACAAACATAAAGCATACTACTACTACTCTTTGAACCAAAATAAAAAGATATGTATATTATGCTTCAATTTACAGTTGCCCTTGTGATCGGATCCCTAGTTCTTGGACTCGCAAATTCCGCTCCTCTAGACCCACCAGGTCCCATCCACGACGACATCAATTCCATAGGACTCTATCAGCCCGAAAAGCCTCCCGTTGTCCCCATAGCCATCGGTGAAAAAAGTAAGATTTGATTCAAATGTCGTATATTTAGTAAAATACGGTTCAGTAAAATATGGTTTAATATGGTACTATATTAATATATATATATATATATTTAGGATGTGACAGCATTTATCATGGCGCTATTTTGCCTTGCTTGCTCCGGCCTCAACTCCCACCTTACTCCTACTCCACAGAGGTCGCCTACAACACGGAGTACAAGAGAAGGAAGTGAGATTTCAGTGAAGATCTTCTGAGGATATGGAGAGTGCTATCAGATCTAAACTACAAACGCTTGGCTTTCTGTTTTTTTTTCCTTCTATGTAAAGGATTCAATACGTTATAATAATTATAATAATAATGGTGAAGATATTATCTCAATTTTCAGGGGATAATATAAAACAGTGATGATCAAATCGTTATGAATGGGTTCATTTTTTCTTCTTTTGCTTTGGGGTGTGGGTGGGTTGCGGGATCATTCCTCTTGGCTTGTTCCGAATGTATCAACCAGGACAGAGTCCTGAGCTTGGAATTTGGTTCTTCGATTATTGGACCGACTGTTCTCGGCGGTGGATTTCTTCAACTCCTGTAGTTTGTCTGCTTCATCGGATTCTAAGAATATTACCAGATAGAAAATAAATGAGTTGGTTTGAATAAACGGTATTGTGAGGAGAGTTTCTTAAGTGGGAATAAGTCAAATAATATTTTGGAAGAGACAAACGATACTTTTCAATGTTGTTTCAATATGAATGAAGGGTTAAACAAGAATTTTAATAAATGATTTGATAAATTTGGGCATGATTAATAGGCATCTTGGAATGAAAAGGATTTCTTGTTGAGACTATAGTTAGACTTGTGAGAATGTAAGACTTTCGGCTCCAACCCATTAATGTGATTTGGGCCTTAAAATTGATATATAAGTGGGGTGGATTTATCAAATCTTATTCACTTTAATTCATGGCATAATGATTATACATCTGTCTGCCCGCTTTATGCTTGAATTGAACCGCCACACACCAAAGGCAAACTATAGAACATATTGCCTAAGTTATTTACCCGGTCTAGGATGTAGGAGTTTGAATGGAAGGTCCAATTCCAGTTCGCCGCCCATCCCACTCAATTGCAGCTTCACTTTGATGGAATAGGCAACCACGACACCCAGGAGGTCGTTTGGATCTCCAGAATCCGCAATGGAGGAACTTGCCAGGTTGGTCTCATCCGTGACCTTGCTAAGGGAAGCGTCAAGAGCAAGACCCCGTTCGTTGGTACACATCTGAGACAGGGGCTTCATCGTAAAGGTCCGATTCAAGGCAGAGCCCGGACCTAAGGGACAACCATCCTTTGTTTCCAATCGAGCGACCTTGCAGTTGTATTGAGCTTGAACCATCGTTAGCTCACAATGTTGAACAATGGCACACTGTTTCGAAAGGATATGGCATTAGTTAAATGATATACAAAAAAGCCTGTATTTTATTTACTTTGATGGCTTTCACGGACTTGTTCGAATTGTTATGGATTGAGACGTGTATAGGAATGTCCTGACCATGATAGACGATTTCGTTGTCAAGTTTGCACTCAAGGACAATCTTGCCTTTGGCACACAAGAAGCCCTTGTCTACAGTGGCGGTAGGGCAGCGACGCTCATTGCTGACGGGTGCCCATTGGACCTAGAAAAAAATTAATTAAAGAAAAGCTCTAAATTAGTCACTGAATAATAAAATTTATACTCTTATTTTTATAATCGATAAAAATATGAAGCTTTTTAATAGAGAAGTAAATAGTTATTGTCCGGAAGAAATAGTAAAGGTAAAGTGATCAAACAAACATTAGAAATGTTGAGGTTTGAAGGAAATAATATACTCATTATGAGATCAATTTGTACAGATTATTTTATAATACTCGGCTCCTCTGAGGACTCCAAATAAATCAATTATCAGGGACAATTTCATCTATTATAATGCCTGGATTTGAGACATAAGTAATAAAATGCAATGAATTCATTTAAAATTGATTCACTCAATTGATTTTAGTGATTAATAACATTAAAATGTCGTTAAGCTCTTTCTTCTTATCATTTATATTGTGCTTAATGAATGTCCTGAATGATTTGTTTGTTTTTTCAAATATTTTGAATATTATTTTTCCCAAAAGAATATTTGGATTTTCTAGCACATTGATTCAAAGCCTCCCTATGGGTTTTTATCGGCCATTTTGAATATTATTTTCACGAAAGAATATTTGGATTTGCAGGCACATTTGATTCAAAGCATATCAGCCTACCTTTCGGATCCCCATGGTGACTGAGGCCTTCTTAGAGCCCTTGTGATCATCAGGAGAGTCCCCAAGATGGACCCTCACTTCGTAGTTGACCCCCATATGCGCAGCATCTCCTTCATCTCCACGGATGAGCACGGAGTTGGGAGCAATCTTGGGGAAATTGAGGGTGAAAGGGAAGGCCATGTCGCCTAGCTTTCGCATGAGTCGACTCTGGAGCTTACTCTTATCATCCTCAGAGGGAGAAAAGGGAATCTCGCAGCGGTCCACGACGATTCCTTCTTGAAGGAAACCCCCATGACCTCGTCCTCCTCTCGGCCATGGCGGAAAGTACAGATCAGACTGGCCATAAGCGTCTTTCCTAATAGGATTTGAGGGAATTTAATATGAAAATACTCTTTAAGACAGCCAAACATAAATATATATTTTTAATTGTTAAAAAAGAAGGTTTGTATTAGTAATATTAGTTCTACAGTCGTCCCTCGCAAAGTCGCGACGGCCCGGATCCACTACACGACCACTGCGATATATACGAGGGTCGCGATGTTGATATATATTGAAATTTAGAGAGATTTGACATCACCCGGCGTTTAAACCTACCGCCATTTTGCCTTGTTGTCGTACGTGCGTCTGAATATATGTACGCGGCCGGACCTTTTTTGGGGGGCCACCATTAATTTTTTGTGTGAAAATTCTGCCATTGAGTTCATAAAGGGACGTTTTGCCGTGAAAAAACGGGAGCCAAACCGTCGTCGCGTAGTAAAAGAACTGCGAGATGTCGAGGGGCGAAGTAACGAGGGCCGACTGTATCATATTAATTATAATTACCTTCGATATAATCCCTATTGTCCGCGATATGGGCAACCCCCTCGACGGCCTCTATTTCTCCATCGCAGGAAACATATTCCCGCTTTCCCAGATAGAGATAGATTCGCCCTATGATATATATGAATATAAATCAACCCCCTTAAAAATTATAATGTTATCCAGGCCATGTTACCGTTAGGGGATCCCTTTTTGAAAATCTTCATAGTAGCGTTCACCATGATTCTTCTTCTTTTTTTCTACCTTTGTCCAAATGGAAGGATTGTTGCTCTTGTCTTAGTTTGTCGTCGTTCAAACACCAAAATGGAACTGTGCCTTCTTGCGTTGGGTTGAAGAGTCTTTTATAAGTCCTATGAGAGGTGAAGAAGCCATTCAAATAAGTGGATTAATAATACTAATATAAATAATGAAAGCAGTTATTATAAAGCAGGGGAAATATGTATTTGTTATGTCATATATGTTTAAAAAAGTAAGGCGAGTTCGTAAAATGACGTAGCTCAGTAGATTTTGCTTGAATGAGAGGTTGCATAATGAATGAACTTGGAGCTCTACGAGGATCCGGGAATGTCTCTAAAGTGGATGAACTAAAAAGAAGAGGGAAAAGAGCTTGGAATATTGGAGCGCCGGAGAGAGGAACGGAAATATACATTTTGAAAAAAATCCTATTAATTTTTTTTTAATTTAGCGTAAATTCGTATACATTTTATATAAATAAACATTTGTACAACTTTCTGGATGCAAAATACCTATAGGTCGATCGATATATCGGTTTGCCAATTGATCGGCGCCGATTGTACATTTTAAAACAATCGTTATCGGCAATTTTAGCACTGGTAGTTGGTGATAGTAACACATTTTATTTTTTCGATGACTTAAATGTTTTAGGGTTTCTCAAGAATAGTCAATTCTATGATATTTCTCGTAATGCCCAATCCTGCATTGATTCTACAAAAAAAGGGGGTAAATTTTCATCAATTATTGCTGTAGACTTTTCAAAAGTGTTTGACTCGATTTATCACAGCAAAGTCCTGAGAGCAGATTGGAGACTGTTGCCTCAGTCTCCAAGCCTCAGACGTTCTTCAATGCCGTTTGAGTGCTAATGTTTAATCGTTCATCATACCTGTCATTGGACGATCTTGAAAGTAGTCCGATAACGTTAGTTTGTAGACAGGGCTGTCCATCAGCTCCTTTGCTATTCATTGCAGCAATTGAAGAGTTCACCAAAAACTCTTTTAAAAAATTGGATTCTTCGGTATTCACATAGAGGGTTTGCCTAATCTTTTAGACATTTATGCGGATGAATTAAACATTTTATTAGTAGCCAACTCTGAGCCTCAACTAATAAGAAGGATTGAAGTTATTTTAAAGTTTTTCACAAAGTTAAAAAAAAATCTTTGGACTTTCCCTTAACAGACATAAAACATATATTCTTCCCATTAGTTCATGGTTTGCATCTCAAGCTCTTAGGATTCACTCTTCTTCATTGAAGTCGAGAATATAGATAATTAATTGATGCAATATAAGTAAATGAAGACCTTTAAAGATAGGATCCCTCGAACTTGATCATCATTAATACATATTCATCATTCATTCATCGAACTTCATCGATGAGGATATTCAAATTAGCTCAATATTTCTATCCTTCTGACTCACAATTGTCAATACCCTTTTTGAGTATTTCCAATGGATATTAGAGCCACATTCCTAAAAGCCGTTACAGCCATGCATTTAACACGACACGGCGTCATGATCAGGGATGAAAGAAGTTATTTAAACTTACTTGGTAGCACTCTGCACTTTGAATTATCTTACTTATGACATTTTTATCAAAGTTTTAGACACAACCGGTACAGCGTTCCGGGCCGTTCCGCCAGACTTTCACCCCTGGTTATGATAAAACATTGGTTCACTAGTTGAGAACTATTTGTTATAACAAGTAATACATTTTTGTCTTGGGACACTTTTATAATTGACTAATTCTAAATCAATCAGATAGCAAATAAAAAGGGTGAATGTATTATTCTCCACTATTTGTTTTTGATACATTCAGGTCATTTTATTATGCAGCTAGGCAGGTCATATAGCTCATAAGAAAGGGAAAGTATATTATTATATTTTTCATTGAGGCAAAAATGTCTTGACTTCATTAAAGCAATCATGTCAACCCCCGTGGTGAGTCATAAACTCTATTAGGGTAAACAAATATATTTATAAAACAAATATATTATCCTTCCATTTTTCCTCATTGGCTTCTAACATTCATTATCATAATAATGGCAGACCGATCAAATATGATTTATTAATTTGGAATTAAATTTATAGCTTTTTAAAATATCTATAAAATAATAAGAATGAGTTATCCTCGTAATCGTTTAGGCTTTAAATTTCTAAATCAGGGACTGCTTTCACCATTTTACTTGGAAGTGAACAAAGAGCAATGCTAAAAGAAGACTTACAACTCTATGACAATCCTAGAGTTAAACATTCTTTATATGATCGAATGGCATTCAAGCATAGATATAGAAATATAGAGTTCTTATTCACACATCTGTGACCCTACGAGTTTCTCAACAGATGAAAGAAAAAGAAAGCATAGTATTGAATATATTTAACAGCTATATTAGTGTGGTAATAAGTGATATAGTATATTATCCATTGCATATTTTTCTTATGAGAGGAATTTTCTTCTAACTTAAAAATAAAAAGATCTCAAAAACAACACACACACACATATATATATATATATATATATATATATATATATATATATATATATATATTGCACGGAAATGTTTCACTACAAAAAAGCTTCGTGACAAAAATAAATATATATATATATATATATATATATATATATATATATAGATATATATATATATATATAGAGAGAGAGAGAGAGAGAGAGAGAGAGAGAGAGGGATCTACATCTACAAACAGGCCTCTTTCAACGAAAGGAACATTGAATATTTTAGTATTAATTACGAATCACCCATTGAGATTCCACTCTGGATATCTTTTTGTATAATTAGTTATTGAAACCAACAATTGGAATAAATAGTAAAGTGGTCCTTAACAACTTTAATACCTGTCACTTAGTAAATACATTTACAGTATTAAAATAATTATAAGAGTATATCTTATAAAAATAATGATTTGCCAGTTACGAGAGATATACATATAAAAACCATATAATTTAATATATGTAGTAAGCATCAAAGTCTTTACCTTTGCTTAATAAAGCTATAAAAACGACAAAGGATATACGTTTATATATAGTTTTATGGACACTTGAAGTAAGAATATATGCAAGTATTCATTTTAAATGTAAGAAGAAAAAAAGAGAAAATGATGGAAGTTTTATGTTTATATAAAGAGGAAGCCAAAGCATTTAATATGTTTCCTTGTCTTTTATTGCCTTTATCCATGAGAAAGTGACAATAGTCATTATGCAAAAGACATTGTTCTACTATTTAATGCAGAGTACATTTGCCTGATACCTTAGAGTACTTTGGATTTCCGTTGTTTTCACAATAGGAAATCCTGAAATAATAGTAATAATAAATGCAATATTCTTTATTTCAATATGTCCATCAAAAGTACGTATAACAGATCTTTAACGGGGGGAAAGGAAAGAATAATATTTAAAAACTTATATATTTTTCTTTGCTACTTGATTGGCTTAAAATGAAACAGCTTTGGACCCCAAAAGAAGGACTTCCCCAACTATCATCGAAGGGAAAGAGATTGCAATACATGAAATGGAGATTATTTTATTTATTTGCCCATATGGGTGGATATATTTGCATTCGACTGGATAAAAATAAGCATTATAGTATTAAAATTAATTTATCGGGCGGTGTCCATTATTTTTGTCGTCCGTGAGATTAGGTCTACAAAGTAAGAAAATAAATAGCGCGAAAAATGCTTCACTACAAAAAACTCCGCTACAAAAATACCGACAAGAAAAAGAAGAACGATGTAAATGATTAACTACAAAAAAAGCTTCACAACAAAAATACCCACGAGAAAAAGAAGAACGAGGAAATTGACTGATTATAAAAAAGTAAGTGAGGTAAATACCCACGACAAAAAAAACTCTATAAAAAGGTCCACGACGAATTCACGCACGATGAAATTACAGTAAACTCTATCGGACCTAGGATCTTATCAATGAGTTAGACCAAAAATGATCATTCTAACCTGCAACCCCCAACTTTTAGAGTTTAAGCCTTAACGCTATCGCACTGCCTTACGGATTAATAATGGAGATTTTATTTTTAAAATGTTTCCCACCCACCCTATTGTTAACAATTGACACTATCATCGTTTTTTGTAGCGGTATTTATAATTTTAATCAAAATAATCAATTATCGGTAGCAGAAATTTACAACCCGTAGTTTATTGTTCATAAAAATTATCTCTGACCTAAGACAATGGCATGACTTTCAAGTTTAATAGAGTATTAGTTGTATGCTTTTTGAATATATTAGAGGGTGGAGGTAAAGGTCGGCCCCTCCAGTGAATTGGAGTTGCTAGGGGCAAAGTTTGACTCCACCCTTTCACTCAACTTAAATGTTGACATCATGGCGAGGGCAGCCAGGGTCAGGGCCAACATGGTTGTAAGGTTGGTGAAGCACATCCCAAGGGGTCCTTACCTCCACCAACTTGCCAAGGGCATTGTTATTGGGAAGGTCGGCTATGCTGTCTCAGCGGTCACACCCGTACGGTTTGGAGACAGTACCCCACAGGACCACTTGCAGCTGCCCAGGTTGCTCTAAATGATGTTGCCAGGACTCTCACTGGCAGGCTCAGGAGAGAGCACTTACCCGTCCGGGACCTCCTGAAGTCGGCAGGGATTTCATCCATCAACACCATGGCCGTGCGGTCGGCAGCCATGGAGGCGTGGAAGGCATTTTGGAGTAGGGACGGCGAAGAAGGAGGGAGAAACCCACTTGGCCTCATGCTCTTCGAGACGAAAAATTAAAAGGAGACCAGATCCGACGCAGCCGGAATCGTCCCCAACCCCCTCCTCTGGCAGACAGATACCCTGGTATGTGCTGCAAGAACTGCCTGGAATAAAAGTCCACAGTTGCGACAGGCCAGGACGTGGAGAGCTGCCAGTGATGCAGCAATAGCTCTCACCGAGGGAGTGGCGCTGTAGATTACTCCGATCTCAAGGCATGTTTCCCCCAAAAATATCGATGTTGTTTTTGTTTAAATTTTATATATTCATATATATATACGTTTATTTATTAGTTTGTGTTTTTATTATTGTTTTGTTTTATTTAAAATTATATATATTATTTTAGACCAGCTACTTCGTGCTGAAATATAACGGATTACACACAATCAGAGCTCTAGCAAAAAGCTCAAATAGACAATATTTGTGTTGATGAGATAAATATCAGGAACTGCTAAGGGTTAGAACAGCATTTACAGATTAAATCCAAGTGAAATAAATAAGATAACGTAAATCGTAGATAAACATAAATTATAATAACAGCCACATGAATTAAGATAACGACAAAACCAATGAAAACAAGAAGGTTCAATTATGAGATGAACCAATTAAAGTCTTCTTATGTAGGTATCTTAAAGCGTGCGGACGTGTGACTTTGTGGTGTGCGTTTAGTCGTCGTGTTTGTGCACTTGTATAGTGATTTTGGACTCATCTGTGATCTTATTTCGTTATTTATTGCTCCCTAACGGACTCTGTATGATGTCAAGTCGATGTTAGAACGAGGTTGAATGATCTCAAGAGATCATTTACTATGAAAGTTTTGAACCATGAAGGAGTGCTTGTCGATGCCGTAGTCAAATTGAAGGGGATTGATAAGATTGTTGTTGATAGAAAAAGAAGGTAACTATCACTCTTATTAATACTTTTAAGAGAGTTGATGAGGCGAGTATGGGGAAATGGATGGGTAAATGGGGAGAAGTGTTAAATCACTACCCGAAAAAAAAACCAGTGAATAAAACAGCGGAAGAAAAAGACAGTAATTATAGAGAGATTTGGCGAGATAGTGATTATGTTATTGAGATAATAACTGACCCCTCAACGCTACCGCAGATTATAGGCTTCAAGGTAATCTTGTAAGGCTAAAATTTTCTGGTTCTAAAATCCAATGTCAACGGTGTTTTAATTTTGGTCATCTGAAATACTATTGTAATGAACAGAGAGTTAGAACCTTTGATTATGAGAAAACTTTAATTAAAACGTTAGAGGATCGTAACAACAATGTGATTGGCGAGTCTAATAATGTAGTAGTATCCAAAACTGTCCCTCAGGCGGAAATAGTTTTGAATTCAAAGGAATCCGATAAGAGTAGTAGTAGTAAGAATTCCTCACATCCTACAATTCTTTTAACAGGTGATTCTAATACCACTGAAGTTACTAACGAAGTGACAAATGATAGAAATGATTTAGCTTTAGATATTTTGGATACCTCTAGTGATGAGGCTACTCCATTTGATACCATCAACTCGGCTCCGGTCACTAGGGAGGTTTCTTCAATAGCGGTTGATGTACCTCTTGCGGGGGTTTCTAGTGGGTCACCTATTGAAATTGTAAAATCCTCAGACCTCAACCAACTGGATCAGGAGATTTCTTCAACAACGGTCGTTTCATCAATTGCTGCCTCTGAGAGGTCCCCCACTATAAATGTAAATTCTTCTCGTCTTAACCCACCGAGTGTTACTGTGTCGGATATGGACAACAATAAGTCTATCCCTCTTGTAACTGGAACGTCACCTTCTCTTACAATAGCTCAGGAGAATGCCTCTCTTCATAATGAAAAGCCAACTGACAAGACAAAAAAACCATTGAAACAGCGCCACGAAATCCAGCAGATCTTGTCCTCAAGGACTCGTTCTCAGTTGGCTGGTAAAAGAAATCAGTCTGATTCTATTTTATCCCCTGAGAAAGTAAAGAACACGGGTAAAAGAGCCAATTGTCGAGAGTAATTTTTGTTTCTGCTGTGTATAAATATGTGTTTATATTCCCCTCATGATCTCTTCAAAAAATGTGACTTCCTTTAGGGCAGGGATGCCGTGGTGGCGGCCCGCGGGCCGGATCCGGCCCGAATGGACATCACATCCGGCCCCGTTACATCAGTGGTTGGGAAGAGTTTTTTTATTTATTTATATATATAAATAATATTATGATACAATATCAACAAACGTAAATCTACTTTTGTTTTTTATCCTTAATGGTTTTTATAAGCAGTGCTTAAATTGTAAATCACGAGGTGCCAGAACGCAAGGTACATATGACAGTGCAGGTATGATGAGGCAAGCGGAGGTCCCGGAACGCACATAAAATGACGCTTAAAACAACACACAAATGCCACTTACAATGCAGTGGGACTTATTTAAGCTATACTGAAGGGGTCTGTGTCACTGATTAATAAACTTGTCAAATGTGTTCATAAAAACATCAAATTCAAATTCACCCTGCATTGCTGTCGTCAGCTAACGCGAGCGTAGCTAAGAACAGCTTATTTGTTTGTTGTGATGATGTGATGCTGTTTTTGTGGGTAAAATATAAAAGAAATATATGAAGTCAATAAATGAGAATAAGTCTTTAATTAGTCTTGAAAGAGTATACTTCGTACTCAGAGTCTTAGTGGCGAATCCCTATAAAAACGTATCGTGTGATCAAAATATCGTTTATTTAATGTCTTATTATATGTGTCTTACTCCTTCATCAATTATGTTCAACTGATGACAGCTTGAGAAGAAGAAAAAACTGATCTTTTGTGCAACAACAACTTGTACATAGCTGACAACACTAGTGATTAATAAGACACACGCAGAGAGAGAGAGAGAGAATCCGTTGCCTTCTGATCCCTTATCAATTTATTAGTATTTCTTGATTTTATTTAAGTTCATTTTTTCTAGTATCAAGCGGCTCAGTAAGTTGTAATCAGCTCACGACCAAGAGGCGTTGTGCTGCAAAAGTCTGAAAATGGAGCATGTATGAGTGTTGTTATTGCCACTGTCAATTTTATCAGGGCCAGAGGCTTAACCATCGGCAATTCGATGCATTTTTATTTGAAAATGACATTTACCAGGGCCTTCCCTATCCCACCGATGTGCGTTGGTTGAGCCGAGGCGCAGTGCTCAAACAGTTCTACAAATTACGCAAAGAGATAGCCGAGTTCATGCAGGCTAAAGGGAAGCCTGTGGAGGAATTGGACGACCCCCGAATGGATCAGAGACCTTGCCTTCTTAGTGGACATTACCGAACACTTAAACGTCTTGAATATTACTATGCAAGGTCGCAACAAACTCGTTACCGAGTATTATGACGTCTTGAATAATGAGGACAATATTTCTTGGTAAAGTGGGAATCGTTCATCACGTATAGACTACGCTCTTCTCTCCAGATGGAATAGAAAGAGGGGAGAGAAGAGCGTAGTCTATACGTGATGAACGATTCCCACTTTACCAAGAAATATTGTCCTCATTATTCAAGACGTTCAGTGTGTCAACCAAGTTCAGACTGAGGATAAGATAATGAAGTATAGGACTATTTGCATATCTTTTTGGGAAATCTAGGTCGACATTTAGATCACCTAAAATCATAATAGGGTAACTACCAGCTTTATTCTCATTCTTTATAAATTGAAAAAACGGAAATGACTTTTGATTAGGCCCATAGGTGTTAATTTTTTTTTAATTATTTTATTTAATCATCTCTAAAAGAATATAAATATGTGGGATATATATTTGTACCAATTTTTGGCCACATTGAATCATATATAGACAGTAAATGTTTCTCTGGGAGGGAATGGAAAGGGGAGGTTAAAAGTACTGACAAAAAAAAAAAAAAACAAGAAGGCAAACAAGTCATAGGTATATAGACAGTAAATAGGTGTTAATTAAAGAAAAATTAAAACCATCACAATTTATTAAAATTTGATGCCAATCACTGACACCGGAGTATTCTCTTGTGTAGGATGGAATATTAAATTTTTTGGAGATAAAAGTCAGTACACCTCTGGAATTTTCTGAACCAGTAAAAAAATTATAATAACTTTGTGGAAGACAAAAAGGACATGTATTTATACAAGAAGAAGATACTTTGGATTTTACATCTTGCAAACATAATAAATCAGGTTTCATTAATAAAAGATGTTTCATCAACGCATGACGGGGATGACGAGATCTGCGACCCCTTATATTTAATGAAATTATTTTATTTATGCACCACTGTCCTCTAGTATCATGTGATTTAAGGACTTGGATGGGAAACATGAGGTAATCTTCAACTGAGACTCACTGTCCCTAAAGCAGGGATGCCAGGGTGAAATCTGTCAGGGGCCAGATTGTTTTCAAGTGGGACCTCGGGGGGCCAAATTACCGTTACACTTTTGGCCTGGCAAGACCAAACACTAAACAAATAGACATGCTATTTGATATAATTTATGAAGGCCTGTACATTAAAAATGAATTGCAATACACAATAGCCTCGCAACGAAGCATACAATTATATGGCAGCCAAGAGCAATTTATCCTTTTTAACTGGGTGGCATCAACCTCTGTATGTCAGTAACTTACATTTAAAATATTTTAAAAACAACAAGTTGACTAGGTCACATAAATAACACAAGTAAACTGTAAATTACTTTCATCAAATTTATTGACAACTTGCACATAAATTATCTGGATGCACAGGCCTAATTAGGCAAATAAAAGATGGCCAGGCTAAGTAGCCAAGGCCTAAAGAAGTCAAAATATGTATCAAGGTTAAGTACTCAAATAGGTCAGGTGACTAAATATTATGTAGATAAATAATTAATAAAATAAAAATATTACAACATTACAACAAGCAACTGATAGCACATTAACTTTGTCAATCAACTCCCACAAATATTTCCACATACCTATCTCCTTTATTTCCTCCCCATCATTACTTCCCTGCACTATGAAACATGAGGAAGCCAGCTACATTTTACATGTCGAAGCCAGAAGCCTTTTAGTTTTCACCAGCTTGTCCACATTGGGGGACAGGCTCTGGGCCGTGGCTATTTTCATGACATCATTGAGATATCTATGTGTCAGGCGATTGCGCACTTTTGATTTATTAAGATTCATTACTGAAAATGCCTGCTCACATAAATATGTTGTGCCAAACATACAGAGGATTTTACCTGCAAAAGCAGTGATAATTGGGTACTCGGGTGGCAAAGACTGGTATAATGATTCAATACCAGTAGATGCGTACGCATCTTTCAACCGCACACAGCATTGCAAGTCTATCAGTTCCATTTGCATCCCCTCTGGGACCTCGGAAGCATCCGTCGTGAATGGAGAGCGAAAAAGCGCAAAGTCCTTTTCCAGTTCAGTATAACTCTCTACTTATTAAATTGACATGATTTAGTATACCAAAATATTAAAGTTGGTTAACCAAGCTTTCATTTGATATGTTTGGTGTTCAAAAAATCGCTATACTTTAAGAGATATAAGCAAATACGTACTCTCCCCCAAATACATTGATCTTTTGAATAATATACGATTACCATTTGGTAATTGTTAGTGTTACCTGGATAGAAAGAAAAAAAGAAGGGAGAGAAGTGAGGCAAAATACTCTCCATCGGCCTCTCTCTTCTATCCAGGTAACACTAACAGCCGTTACCGATTACATGGTAATCGTATATTCTAACATATCAAATGGTAATATATATATATATATATATATCATCAACGGTAACGATTCGATGTAAAAAAGATTTTCTTTTGAACCTGTCGATCCGAATTTGACCGAGAATTTTACGGTTTGCCGTCTGTCTTTCAGTCAGTTCATGTGGTAACCATCTTACGAGCTTTAAATTTCCCCATGGCTTTAAGGTGAATGGTGTACATCCAATTGTTGTGCAAGTTTTTATAGCATTTGTCCATCATTTTCATCGAGCAAGGCATCGAGCAACTGTGCATCTTCAATTTTTTGGTGGTTTTCCGCGTTCTTTGTTTCTCATATAAAAATCAACACTTTTAAATTTATGTAACCACTCATTGCACAGTCTAAGAGAAATGGCAAGGGCATTGTATTATTGGCCTGGAATGAATAACGATATATTAAACATTGTGAATTCTTGTTCAAAGTGTATTGAATACAAACCTTCGCAACCACAAGAACCTCTCCAAAGTACAAATTCATCGCGTCCACTTTCTTCAATTTCAGTTGATCTATTTCAGTGCACCGGAAAAAACTATATTGTCGTAGTGGATCGATTCACAGGATGGCCATCAGTTTCCCCTCTACGACGTACATCTACGGAGGGGATCATAACGGTTATTTACGATTGGTGCCTGGAATTTGGGTTTCCAGATACTATTCGTACAGATGGGGGCCCTCAATTTCGATCCCAATTTAAGAAGTTCTGTGAGGATAATAATAGTGAGTTGACTTCACCATATCACTCTCAATCAAACGGCCACGCAGAATCCTACGTCAAGTCAATGAAGCATCTCCTGCTCAAATCTGAGAGTTGGAAAACCTTCAAGGAGAGTCTTCTTGAGTGGCGAAATATACCTCGAGATAATGGACTCAGCCCAGCCCAATGGCTCTTCGGTAGACGGCTAAGGACATCCATTCCCGCAACATCATCGGCATACGAGCGAATAACGGAAAAGACCTTCAGTGAAGCTCGTTACAAAAAGGAAAAAATTAAAGACTTAAGTACCCTTCATTATAACAAAAATGTAAAAATTACCGAGACTTAACGTGGGTGATGACGTTGTCCTCCAGGACCCAAGATCCAAGCGATGGGAGTCGAGAGGGAGGATCTCCAGTGTTCGAGGAAGCGGGAGGTCGTTCGTCATTAGAACGGATCGAGGAGACCTCGTGAGGAATCGAAGATTCATACGGAAGAATGCCGAACATTAATTTTGATGACTTTGCTCTTTCACTAGTATTAATGTTTATTTATTTCATTTGTTTATGTTTTGATTATAATTGAATAGGTATGCGCAAACGTCATGGGAGGGGAGATGTGTGGTCATGACTTATAAGATACTTCTTGAGATCTTATAAGTCAACCGGATCATCCAAATCCCCTCTCCTAAGTTCTTTGTATTTGTGTATATAAACATTAATAAAGTAGTCTTCGTCAAGACCTTACAAGAGCATATACTTCGTAAGCCCCCACAAACATTGGATTTTATTTCAATGTCGATTTCTTTAAAAGAAAACAACAAAAGTCATATCGTAATTTCGACTTTCTCGAGAACAGAAAAAATACGTTGTTATAATCTATGAAGTGGATGTTGTTGTCAGATGTCGAATAAAATAATTATAATGTATAAATTGGTTGCGAAGCTTGCCACCGCTAGATGTCATTACCAGTTGTGTATCTATACTAATAAAAAGAATTCCGTTCGTTCGTTTGTTCGTTCGTTCGTTTCCCTGTATCTCCCGAACGGTTCATTAGATCCTGACGAATTTTCAGTGAATAGTTTTGAGAGCTCAGGGAGTGTTTTAGTGGGGTTGTCAACACCCGGAAAATTGGTCATCGACATGCTTATTTTATTCGCCAAAAAGTTTTTTTCCCTACAAGGCGATATATTTAAGAGTAGGTCGTTTGAAGATACGGAACTCATCATAAGAAGAATTTGACACAACGGACCTTCATTCGAGATCAGGTCTTTTAGTGAGGTCAATTAAAACTTTTACGAACACTTTCGGTAATACTTTGGTGAAAAGAACTAGGCCACCACCTAGAAGTGTCCTTGGTCTTTTAAGTGCTTCAATATAAGTCTTGTGAAAAAGAGTGTTAATCCAAATCTTCTCCTCTTTGATAACTTTATCAGCTAAAATAGGTAAAGAGATGCCTTGTATGAAATCGAAGGAACAAAAAAATTATTATAATTATCGATTCTAGACCGAATATTAAATTTTCTCCACGATAAAATTATTTTAAAAACACATGTCCTCATTGAGTTCCAATTTTCAACTGTTTCGCCATTTTTATCATAATCGACTCCAAGAATCCTTCCATCCACTGGACAGTCGGCAACTCTAAAATCCTTTACTGGAGACCAGGAGCCAAGGGGTAAAATTGTGGTTTTGTTTCTGTTTAAAAGTAGACCTGAACGTTTACCAAATTTAGTAAAATATGCTAAATGACTTCAATCCTCTTTAAAAGTTGAGCCTCCGACTTGGCTTCTATATACAATAATATCAGTGCCATTGCCTTTCTATGTGATTAAAACAATATTTCCTTTAGTTATAAGACTTGGTAAAACACCTTTCTCCTCCATGGATTTACCTATGTTTACTAAAAAAGGGACAATTCCCTCATGAAAATGTGTGAACATTTTCCACCAAAACTATCAGGGCCATAGACCTTGTTGTTTTAAATTTATCCTTTATATACTTAGTTAAAGACTCAATGGAGAACAGGGAAGAAGAAGGATTGTGGCGAAGTTTATGGGGAAAATTTGGTCGAGAGTCTTTAACAGTGGCCTGAAAGTCCTCACGAAAACAAGATAAAATCTCATGGATATTAGTGGCACCTACTTTTATAAAATTTCTAATCAATTTGGCATTTGGTCCTTGTCGATTATTATTTGTACTTTTAAAGCGATGGAGCGGTAAATTTTCTACTGCTTTTTCCTCTCAAATTCTTCCTGTATAATATCAGATAGCCGATACGAATTTACACTGTCTGCAATATATTCTTTCCAAAATAGAGAACCATTTTTTAATATTTCAAATATATTCGTCTGAAATTCGCGAGCTCTCCTTCTATGACGCCTAACGAACTTCTTAGTTGATTGACGTACACAAAATAAGAGGGCGAGAGCTGTCTTATTTGCACTAAAAGATTTATTATAAAAAGGACTACTCTTCAGAATAGTTAAATGGCTGTGAATGAAAACCCATCCCCCCCCCCCCCCCCCCCAACAGAATGTGGTCGAGATAATGGAAGAAGAAGGTCAACGTTCTAAAAGGCTGAGGCTGAGCAAACAGAGAAGGACTTGTCTCCTTCCAGTTCCCGTGTGCCCGGTATTCTATCTTCTAGTCCTCAGCAAAAAAGAAGGAATATGCCCATATCTGGATCAGGAGTGATCATGGAGCATCGGACCCGCTCCCATCAGCGGGTAAAAGGAATAAACCTGACTCCAATGAATTCCCGGAGGGCGGCAAAAATCCCCCAAAAAGTTGCCAAGACTTGATCAGTATTTTTTTCATATTATTTTATCGATGCAACATATCATTCCAGACTTCTATAATGATAACACTAAGACGGATTTTAACTCAAATTTGGGAGTGAGGAAGATTTTGTCCTTGAATACAAGGGGAGGGAAAAATAGAAGAATTAGGCATGCCCTAATGAAAGTCTTCTAGCATTAAACGCTGATATTATATGCCTCCAAGATATGAAGTCTCTTGTCTCTTCGTCATGTAATCAAGGCTGTCCTTTTTGTCTTCCAAAAAGTTTTCACAACTTTTTTACCGGCTCAGGAATCAATAGAGGTGTCTTGACATTGATTACCAGAAAATGAAGATTGTGTCTTGTGTTAAAGAGTAGTCGAGTAGAAGTGACAGACGTAAAATACGTATTTCGTCAAATGGTGTGTGGAGTTCAACATAATTAATGCATATGGGCCCAACGAAAAATCTTTCCCGTTTTTTCAATCAATAATTAACAATACTCAATGTTGTGGGTTGTTACCTATTATATTATTGGGTGACCTAAATGTAGATTTTGACAATACGTCGCACAGTTCTCCAAATCGTGCCGCTCTTCAAAAAGTTATACTCTCCCTAAGACTAGTAGATGTCATGAAGAAATTATGCCCAGGGACCTTTTCTTGGTCAAGAGGAAATCAAAAATCAAGGCTTGATCTCGCGTTGGTTTCCCCTTTCTTCACTAATCGTATCAGGAAAGCCTTCTATCGTCCTGAACCATCATCCGATCATAACTCATAGAACTGGAAATGATGTGCCACCATCGTAATTTTAACTGCAAAATACCCAATTGGGTTTTGGATGACAATAAATTTAGAGATAAATTGTCCAGGAATTTGGAGACAACCATAATTAAATGTCACTCCCCATACCAGGCAGCAAGTTCACTTACAAATGTAATCTCTAAAACAGCGTCTTTATTCATATAAAAAAAGATGGAATCAAAAAAGCATCAAACCGTATTGATGATATGCTCATGAAAAATTCAATGTTTGTTCGTTCCTTTATGGCAGAAGCGATTAACTCCTTCCGAGTCTCCGAAATAGCAGAAGCAGAGATGAAAACAAAGGTTGCCCGGGAGAATGGTGCCAATAAAAAGATATGACAATTCGAAATATGGTAAGCTTTCGGCTGTATCTATAAACAGAATAGTGTCTGACGGTAAAGTTATTACCGAAAAGTCCAAAATTCTTGAATACTTTCGTATTAGCTTTCAAGAGATTGTTGGGGAAAAAGAAAGTTTTTCCCAAACCGAAGAACGAGCCCAAGTCTCTAGAAATGACTTATTCTTCACTGAACGCATATCTCGATATATTGAGGAAAATCTAAAGCTAGGGAAGCCTGTGGCCCAGATAACATATCAGGAAGGGTATACTTCCTTTTTAAAGACCAAACTGTCCCCTTTTTAGTAAAAATCGGATCTCAGATGGAACAGAAAGGCAAAATGCCAGAGGCCTTAACAAGAGGGAGGATTGCTCTTATTCCCAAGAAAGGTGATGGCTCCAATTTTAGTCATTGGAGGCCCATCACCATTCTGAACGAATCATACAGAATTTTATCGGGAGTTCTTGCTCAACAGATGGAGCCCATTCCTCAATAAGAAAATAGGTCACAGCCAGAAAGGCTTTTCTCTATAATGGCTCCTCAACTATAGCTATCGATGGATCCGAAAGTGGTCAAATTATTCTAAAGAGAAGTTGCAGACAGGATGTCCTTCCGCTCCTCTTCTTTTTATCGCTGCAATGGAAGAATTTATCGTCAAATAGATAAAAAAATATAATGGATTTGGCGTGAACTTGGGTGGTTCTCATCATTTAGTCGATCTGTATGCCGATGATGTTACCATAACATTAGAAGCTAACTCCGAGGTGCAATTAGTCAAAAGAATTGAACTAATTCTGGAATCTTTTGAAAAGTTTGAAAAACATCGGGTCTGTCCCTAAATAAAAAGAAAACTTCAATTTTACCAATCGGATCTTGGGTTCCTAAACAAGCTTATTTATGTAAAAATTTACGTATTAGCATCGTTTTTCTTTTATAAATTGTATATTTTTTTTGGAGCTGTGAATTAAAAAAAAAAAAAAAAAAAGGACTAGATTAGAATTCAACGAGCAAGAAAACTCAGGTTCATGTAAAATCCACTTAGGCAAATAAAACTTTTTTGGCGAGGAAGCATGATGAAATAAAAGCTCAATGATTCGGTGGTCCGAAAATGGTTCTATGGATGGTTCTATTCTCGAAGTTAAAAGTGCTCAATATCTTCCAGAACCATCTTCGGACCACCGAATCATTGAGCTTTTATTTCATCATCAGCAAAGTTTCATCTTAGGATATGATTACTACCCAGACAGCCTCATGTACCCATTGAGATAATCATATTGTTGCGGGGATCTACCTGAGTTGTTATAGGTAGAGCTGGAGTCGGATTGATAAGGTGTAGCACTTGCACTAACACAAGATAAAAGTAATACTTCCTTACGCGAAGAGAGTCCGTTGAAGAGTATTTATTAAAGAAGAAGAAACACATATAAATGTATTACATACGGTTTGGGTGAGGAGGATGATTGACTCATACAAGCTGTATGTTACTATGTTAAAACCTGAAATATAAGTTGTATTAAGTCAACCTCCTTTACCTGTCCCTTCACATACTAATAATATCTTAAATTCAATACAAGTATTATCTAACATAATAAAGTAGAAGTTGTCTGTCTGTCTGTTACAAGTATGCGGCCACATGCCTGGGCCAATTCAGCTCAAAATTTGCATGCACGTCGCTTATCATCTGGGGAAGGACATGAGAAAAAAATAAAAGGCCTTTAAGGCCACACTGGGCTAGAAATGGCCTTTTTCATTTTTGACTAATTTGACTATAAAGCGATTTTTTTCATAAATATGTTTTGAAGAACTTTTTTTTCTAAGAACTTTTCTCGCTGCATGTTGGTATGTATCTTCAAAATTGATGAATTGTCGAAAATAAAAGGGAGAAAGAATAAATGAATCCAGGTAGACATTAACCCGAGGAAGGCAGAGTTTCACAGAGAGCGCTCAAAGTTAAACAAACAGGTTTCTTCTCTCTCTTCCTATTGTCAGCAAACCAGATCATCTGGGGAAGGACATGAGCTGCTTTGAACCGCCTACAAAATCTTGAAATCGGCAAATTGCATGTGCCGACCTTCCCGAGCAACGCCGGGCACATTGCTAGTATAATAATAAATCTGAACTATTAATATAAACAAACTAATAAATAATATACAAATATACAGAAACATTCCAAATAGATTAAATACCAATGCACTTGAACTTTGACGATACTATAATATCAGAAGCAACCGGGAACCTTTTTTTCGCCGGACCCGGCCGGGACTTAATATAGACTTTCGTTCTTCGACATTCTTAAGTGACGACGCTTTTTTTAGAAAACAATTTCCAAAAAAATAAGTGACGGCGTTTTCTGAAAAGAATTTCCCAAAAAAAAGAAAAATGATGACGTTTTTTTAGAAAATAATATTTCGAAAATTCCTTCAAAAAAGTCGTCACTTAATGAAAGACAAACGAAGAAAATATTTAAGTTCCGGCCCGGTGTCTATAAAAACGGGACACTGGGACACTCAAAAACAGCCGGTTCCCGGTCGTTTCCTGATATATATATATATAACGGTTCGATAATATTGCATCTGTATGATTAATGATTATAAATAATCATTATAACGTTAATTTAGTCTATCGAACCTAAAATTTTAATTGAATACTTTATGAGAAGTATAACCTCAAATAAATTCAATATGCTTATAAGCTTTAAGATTGAATACTACATGGTTTACTTTATCCAATCACCCAGACATTGCTCTTTGATAAGTGTAAGCAAGTCATCTCTGACGTCACAGTAAACAGATATCTCATCACAGATACGAAAGAAAATGATATTCCAAACATATAAATAGAGGTGTTTTTTTAAGAATAGTATTTTAGAAATTTAGTATAGGGAAATATTTACAAACATCCAATGTAAAAAATAAACCCATCTATTGAAAACTTTATTTCTGAAACATTTTTTATGCATATTTTATATTTTTGACGTCTTTTTTGTATACAACCAGAATGTCTTCGAAACGAGTTCATTTCCGAATCAATACCTCAAACCAAGGTCTCCTGTGATGTATAATACAGCATCAACACCCGGTCTATTTAATTAGTTCCCTAAATAACACCTTGTACCGAAACTTTTTTTTTAAACCATCGGCTCATAATGACATGGTTTTCATTCAAAATTTATTAGTTCTTCGTTGTTTATTTTTTGCAAATAGTTATCCTATTTTTTACCAATACGGTTCGATAGAATTGCATCCGACTGATATAAATGAGCATAAAATAAGTCTATAGAACCTAGGATCTTATGAATAAGGTAGACCAAAATTTATTATGCAGGGTCTTGGAGGTAAATCCGCACAAAGTTAATATCCTCCAGATCCTAAATGAGAACAAAAGTGACACCTATTTTGATTTGAAAGTTGTTATTAGACATAATACAAGATTATTATTCAATATGGCCGCCCTCAGCCTCAAGGATGTCCTCCAAACAACGCCTGAACCTGGTCGGAAAGCATTAGTCCAGCTCTACGCAGTTGACCTCACCTTGCTTTTCTGGGGAACATCCAAAGACCTGAAGTTGGCAATGAAAGGAACCTTCGATCTATTAAAGCTATTTTCAGGTATCTCGGGCCTATCGGTAAATAAAAGCAAAACTGAAGTCCTCACATCCAAGGAGTCGGAGCTGAAAGAGATCTTCCCGTCCCTGAGCTATTCAGATAGTGCAACTCTTCTTGGGATCGTTGTTTCAAAGAAGAATCGACTAAGGCAAATATACAAAACTCAAAAACATATTATCTTCGGTATTGAAATCTTTATCGCTTTATGAAAATCTAAGTATAAACATCGTGGACAAAATAGCGATATGGAACAACATCATTGTTCCACGTATAGTACATGTACTTAATATATTCCGTACTCTGATTCATTAAAAACAAAAATTGAATACGCTCTGCATGGTTTCCCTTTGGGAAAGGAAAAGAGCCTACATCTCAGAAATTCGTCTCTCTGCACCAACCTCGTCATGGGGCTTGGGCCTGAAACGAGTGGAGAGGGTTTGGAAGACCTTGAATTTGAGCTGGCTGAAGAGACTACATGGCAGTGGAGATGAATGGGCGCTCCTTCTTAAGAGAGATTTTGAATCTACGACCGGTCGGCCTTTAAGGAAAGAATCAATATGGGACCAAGTGAGCTCTTTGGAGCGTTATCCTGCTCTGGAAACCACTGGAAGAATATGGCATGTTCCTGGAAGTCCATTATGAAAGTAGTTCTCCCTCTACTTGGCTCTTCCGAACCCATAAACTTCAACCCGAGGCTAAAACAAGGGAGGAATTCTTTTCCTTGGGCCGATATTCTACGGTATACCAAGTCCTGAGAGATAAGGAGGGGTTGGCGAATCCTAAAACATTTTTACAATACAGAAGGGTACAAAGTTAGCCCAAAGGCCATATACAAACACAACTGACCCTCCAACACCTTTCTTCATCGCCATCGGATGTATTTCTCTTCAAAAATTAATAGATCGTTAAATATAATCTCTTCATATGAATCTCCAGAGCGCTTGTCCGGCGACGTTTCGAGCGGTTGGGACTTTTTCCAAGCACAGCCGTTCTCTACGGATCCAGAAACCTCTTCAGGAACCCCTTTTTGAGCTCTGCCGATAAGTGGTTCCGCTACAGGCTGGCAACTTCCTCCCTATTTGTGAGTAAATCACAGGAGGATCCGAGGAAAAGAAGATGTGTATTCTGCAATAATGGAACAGAGACATCGAGTCATTTGTTCGCAGACTGTGTCAAAGTGGCTCCACTGGTGGAGCTGACTCAGAGGCGAGTAAACAATGCGTTCGATGTAAAGCTCTCTCGAGCAGATTGGCTCATCTTCTCCACTCCCGAGCGTCCCAATCACTGGAAAATAGAGGAGCTAATATGTTGCATCCAGCGAATTATTTATGCAGCGAGAACTAGTTCTTCAAAACTCCCATGTGGGATTGAAGGTCTTTTAGACCGGAAGCTTTCCCTCCTGGAGGAGCTGAATAACGACGGAGGCAAAAGCGAACACTAAATATAAACCCAAGACATCTCTTAAAGTTGTATTTTTTTTATAGTTAATATCTAGGAATGTTCTTGATTTACCCGAATTTTTTTATGTTTTATGATCATTCTCCTTTTTTATATCTTATTACTAATTAAATGTGCAAAAAAAATATTTTTTAAATACGTTTAGCTATGTTACATTTTTAACATTTACCTCAGTTTAGTGCATATTTTTTATTTGTATGTATTTTAAAACTCTGGACTAATAATAATAATAAAAAACGCCTGAACCTCCCACAGGCAAGACCCTGAATGTTTGTGTTATAATTTGCTCATATTGTTGTAATAATTTATAAATTTTTTTTAAATTATATCTTCTTACTTATTATATCACAATACGAGTATATAGTACATTCATTTTAGGTGAGTTTATACCTTTTTAAGGACTGCAGAATAATAATATAAAAGTCGATGTGTGGTGTCTTTAATTATTTAGATGATATATTTCTACATTAAGTTATATTATTAAGTAAAAAATTAAAAAATAATCGTTTTTTATTTTAACATCACAAATGAAAAAATAATAGTATATAAATCTAATAGAATACATTAACAAATCATAGCAAATTGTATTTATAATCCTTGAATGTCCTTACAAGTCTTTTAATACTTTATTATAAGCAAAGGAACACAAGTCTTTTGTCTGCCATTTAACTCTACGTTCTATCGATCATAGTGGGGATACCGAGTTCCAAAGCCACGTATCTTACCACTTCCACAAGAATATTGATCTTAATTCTCATGGACTAATATAATAGATGCTAAACTCTTAGCTACAAGGGCTTCAGAATTAAAAGAACGCTACGCTCTCTATTTTTGAGGAAGGAGATATATATGTAGTTTCACTCTTGTCCCTTTTCCCGGCATTAAGACACGTCCTTCAAATATAAACTCTTTATTCACACTAACACAATAATAAGCTCACACAACACATCACAATCAACTAACACAACAACACATTCCCCCATGATATACAAATCATAAAACAAAACCATCAAACCTCCTGGTCTCCTACTCATCCGCACTGGTCTGGTGTCCTCGGTTCGATGTAGGTCCCTTCTTCCTCCACCGACTCGTGTGAGGCGTCCCTCAAATCCTTAACGTGTCTAGGGACTCCGTCGACATCACAGCTAGCGTTGCTGTTTACATTGGTCACGGTTCCTCTCTTCCACCTGTCCACACACTTTGCACTAGCAGGTTTTACCCAAACCTTGTCTCCCTTTTCAATTCGTTCCATAGACATCTTGGCCGGGCCTTCTCGTCACAGATTCGTTAAAAGGATTTTTCCACTTCCTTTTGAATATTTTTCTTTGGGAATGTCGCTGTTCTCGCTTCGAGGAGTCGTATTGTACCAAAACACAGAATAGTTTATTGACTTCCCAGTCCTCGCTGCCATAGCCTTGATTGTACGATGATTCCTCTCAACGATACCATTTCCCGAAGGCCTGTAAGCGCACCGGAAAATAATGTTGACGCTCCATCCTTCCAACATTTCACGAAACCTTTTGATCGAAACGTTTTCCCATTGTCACAGAGGATCTCAGAGGGGGGACCCATCTGGCTAAATATTTCCCCCATTCGTTGGCAAACCTCCTCTTCATTCTCTCTTTCCAGATGTCTCCAGATGGCGAATCTACTCGGCCCACAATCTACCACCGTGAGAAACTTGTGATTTCCCACATGCGTGACGTCCACTGATAATCTGTCCCAATTTTCTTTCACTGAAAGGTTGCCAGCTGCCATTGCTTTTGGAGCAGGGTCGATCGAGTTACACGCATCACATTCCTTAACAACTCTCTCAACAATATCCCTTGGACTTTTTTGAGGCATTCCTTGGCAAAATGAAGGGTGTTGGTCACACCTCGATGGTGTAGCTCATGGCTTCTTCTTATATCTTCCTCCATTTCGCAGACGGGGCCCTTCAACTCGATTAGCCAATGCTTTGGTACTCTTGTCAATGAGTCGGCAATGTTTTTCTCAGATGTTACAAGCTCCACTTCCCAATCGACCTCATATTCAGATAGGACTTCGTAGATGAGGGCCACTCTCCTCTTCACAAGCATCTCAGATATCCCAGACACGACCAGCCTCTTCTGTCCCTTTCTCGCCGACGACAGCCATGAGTGAACCGTGGCAGAATCAGTTTTGATAACGACTTGCTTGGCTCCCCATTTCAAAGCCATGTTTACACCTTTAACAACAGCATTTAGTTCCGCGAGATTAATATGAGAACCATCCTCCTTCTTCCTAATCCATGCCCCGTCTTCAACTCTTTCTCCGTTCCTCACGAGCACGGCTCCGTGGGCAATAGAGCTAGCGTCGCACCATATCTCCATCCTCCCAGATATATTTACCCTCCATATGCCGCCTACGGGGTCAGAGACTCTTGCTTTCTCCACCATCTCTTGCAGCATTTTGATAGGGCCACTTTTCACCACCTCGTTCCACGGTCCCTCACCAACGCCCTTTTACCACGCTTGTCGCAACTCTCATCCCTCGTCATAGTAGTGGTCTGTGGCTTTGAAAACTTCCTCCTCACGTGAAAGAACAAAAGAAAGGACGGACTTCATTATTTGAGGTGCACAGTTCAGGCCAAAACCAAGGCGGGTTAACTCATACTGCTTGCCATTGAATCTTACTTGCGTGATTCTGGAACACTCTGGGGTAACGAGGATTTGCATATATGCATCTCTAAGGTCTATGAGACAGCTATTGATGGGGAATTGTCTCCATTTACGAATCTTCTCCCCACACACGTCCGCATCCGCTCCCGAGCACTTTACAAACTCATTGAGCTCCCGAAAATCTAGCACTGGCCTTACTTTTCCTTTTTTGACTTGTTGGACTGCCATTAAGGGCACTACACCACCCTCACGGACTCTACTTGGTAACAACCATCCACTTTCAATCCATCTCGACACCTCCTTGTTGAATTTGTCTTGTATTTCCTCCTTGACAGAGTATTGTCCAATTTGATTGCTTAGGGAAGGAGGACTTTCCCATTTCCACTCGGCGACCCATTTTTGTCCATTAAACCGCACCACATAATTATCCCCTTCCACAGACTCCACGACCTTACTCCTCTGGATGGCACACGCTCCCAAGGACACGACCCCTCCCTCGATGACAACTCGAAGGCTCCCCAGTACATCGTTTCCAAGTACGATGTTGACTCCTTCCAACAAGTTTTGACACACCAGGCATCTAACAGTGCGCTCTTTCCCCAGTATCACCATCGTTACGTCTTGCTCCCCCAAGCACTCCACACGAGCCCCATCTATGGCCATAACTGTCTTCTGCGAAGTCCACACTTTACTCTCCCCGACTCCGGCCCTGATTATGGTTTGGGTGCATCCCGTATCCACAAGCCCCCACACCATTCTTCTCCCAACCTGTATTTGAACCTGGGGGACTATTGCGCCTTGTACGGTCCTCGGGACGTTGACGGCGCTGGCATCGTCCCCTCTCCGTTTCCCCGGGTATCCCTGTTTTTTGTACAGTTTCTATGGATGTGCCCTCTCTCTCCACACCCAAAACACCTCGTCGAGGGGCAGTCTCTACGAAGGTGGGCTCCTCCACACTCATAACACCCCGCTTGGCTCATTTTGGCAGCAAACCCCAGTTCGGCAGACCTTTCTCCACTAATGGAGCTCTTCATCTCGCTCGTTAGGGCTCTCGCCATCTCCGCTAGCTCTCTCTCTCCCATATTCATGATCCCCGGAGTTGATTTCATCCTCACGCCTACCTCTCGAGGAAGACCCGAGACGAATGAAAGGAGCACTAGCTTAGGGCAATCCTTCACCCCCATCAGGGAAATTATTTTTTTCGTTCGGCAAGAAATACCTCTATGGACTCTCCCGGATTCCATTTTTTCCTTGTCAGCTCCTCGAACGCAGCAAACGGGCCTAGAGAGAACGCGTTCCTTAGGGAGTCAAATATGCGATGATGATCCCTCTTCTCTTCTTCTCCCAGCTGGTCATAAACAGAGAACGCTTTCCCGTCCATAAACATGGGGATTACAACGGAGAGATCCTCGATCCCGAGCAGAGTTCCTGCCAACTCCGCTTGCTTGATCCAGACCTCTACCTCCCCCTCCCCGTCGAATCTCGGGAGCACATCCACAATTTTTAACGTTGACATGGCCGTGATAGCTTGTAGTTTCACTCTTGTCCCTTTTCCCGGCATTAAGACACGTCCTTCAAATATAAACTCTTTATTCACACTAACACAATAATAAGCTCACACAACAACATCACAATCAACTAACACAACAACACAATATATCAAAACATTATAACAGAATAGCTTTTTAAAAATTATTTACATCTACAATTTTATCTGATATAAAGAAATTCACTCACTCAAGTCAAATCAGGGGCAACATTTATATATTTCTAATGACTCATAATCAATTTTACATATTATTTAAAAAATAGTAATTGTGACTACAATAATTAACAATATATTTTCTTAGCGTATTGCTCTCCATCCGCTTGAATCCATTTCGTGTCACTTTTGCCATAGCATTTGATGATTTCGTTTCATAAGGGCATCGTCCTCTGTCTTAAAATGAACCTTCATATCTCCAAAGTTCAAATTTCCATCAATTTTTTCTGAAAAACGAGGAAAGAAATAACTAATGGTTATATTGTGGCGGTTGCTAACCTCTCTCCCTCCCTCTGTCGTATTATCAAGTAATTCCCTTTGTATATATACATATTTATACGATGCGTAAATAAAGTTAGGGTATATTATGAGTTCAAAGTGATAACATCTCACACGCTTTATTGGTGACCCCAGAAACTCAGCGGTGCTCCCTGAGTTATAACACTAGCAGCCATCCGTCATACCTGAGGTATCTCACGCGGATGTAGCCGCCATGGCTGCCTCTGCAGTAGCCCTGAAGCTTCCAACATTTTGGCCTTTACAGCCCGCCTTGTGGTTCAGTCAGGGGCGTGCACAGCCATTCAGAGTTAGTGGTGCTCAGATTTTAAAAAGGGCATTTTAATCGGGCGCGAAGCGCGCCCACAATAGTTCGTCCGCGCGCAATTGAGCTATGTCATGATGTCCATGTGCCACAAAACAAACAATTAAAAAACACATCAGTCAAAAAAGGGCACATTTCTCCAGAGGGCAAAAGGGCAGGTGCTCTAGCACCACCTAGCTTTTATCTCTGCACGTGCCTGGGTTCAGTCAAGTCGAAGCTCAGTTCACGCTGAAAGGGATTACCCAGGACGTCACAAAGCACGCGCATCTCATCACATCCCTCAGTGACGACGTGGCCACACGGGTTTCGGACCTCCTCATTTCTCCTCCTGAGACTGGTCGTTACGAAGCTCTCAAGAAGCGGCTCTTACAGACGTACACTCTCTCAAACGACGACCGAGCCGCAAGAATCCTAGATTTTGGACCACTGGGTTCAGACCTCCCTGCAAGCTTAAAGTCTCAGGAAACGCCACGGCCGGTCGTCAGTAGCCTCTTTGGCAGCCGGCAGCAAAGATCTCCTATTCCGACTCACAAATAAACTGACGGGAGGTAGATTCCTGGTAGACACTGGTGCTCAAGTCAGTCTGATCCCTGCTTCCACACAGGACATCAGATTTCACGCTCAAGGCCCCGTCCTTAAAGCCGCCAACGGTACACCCACTTGTTCTTATGGCACTCGCATGGTGTCACTTCTCTTCGGCTCTCATCGCTATGCTTCGACCTTCATCACCGCCGGTGTCTCCCGACCTATTCTTGGAGCCGACTTCCTCCGGGCCCACGACCTGCTAGTCGACATCCGCCGCAACCGTATCGTAGATGTCTCCTCCTTCACGTCTATTTCAGGTATTCGGACCTCTGGAGTCGCCCCACACATCTCTGCCGCCACGTCAGAGACCAATAACTTCGCGGCACTCCTCGCTTCACGTCCTAGCCTGACGGAGCCCACGTTCGATACACCCAAAGTCAAGCACGGAGTATCACACTTCATTGAAACATCCGGCCCGCCCATACACAGTCCCGTTCGTCGACTATCACCAAGTAAACTCGCTGCTGCAAAAGAAAAGTTTTCCCGCATGGAAGCTATGGGCATTGTGCGCCGCTCAAACAGCCCTTGGGCTTCTCCCCTACATGTGGTCGAGAAACCTGGAGGTGGATTGCGACCTTGCGGTGACTACTGGCGCCTAAACGACGTAACCATTCCTGATAGGTACCCAGTGCCTCACATCCAGGACTTTTCCACCCGCCTGGTGGGTAATAACATATTTTCCAAAGTCGACCTGGTAAGAGGCTATTACCAAATCCCTGTATCAGAGCAGGATATTCCAAAGACAGCAGTTATTACCCCCTTCGGCCTGTTCCAGTTCACTCGGCTCCCTTTTGGTTTAAAGAACGCTGCACAAGCCTTCCAGCGGCTAATGGACACTGTGCTTCGAAGACTCGACTTCGTTTCATCTACCTAGACGACATCCTCATCGCAAGTTCATCACCAGAGGAGCATTTTAACACACTATTCAACTGTTTAGAAGAACATGGCCTTGTTGTCAATACGGCCAAATGCGTCTTTGGTGTTCCATCAATTGATTTCCTCGGCCATCGGGTTGACTGCATGGGCATCACACCCCTCCCTCAGAAGGTTGAGGCAATTAAAAACTTCCCCATCCCAAAAACTCGGCAAAGCCTCATGGAATTCTTGGGAATGGTAAGTTTTTACCATCGTTTTGTACGCCACGCTGCCGAGATCATGGTCCCGCTCTACGATGCACTTAAAGGCTCAAACAACAAGCGCTCAGCTATACTGAATTGGACGGACGAGATAAGAGCAGCTTTTCAGTCCGCCAAGGAGGCACTAGCAAAGGCAACCCTACTCATTCACCCTGATCTTCACGCTTTTACTGCGTTGACCGTCGACGCATCAGATAAAGCCATTGGTGGAGTACTGGAGCAGCGCGTCAAAGGACAGTGGCTTCCTCTGGCCTTCTTCAGCCGTCGTCTCAAGCCTGCTGAGCAAAAATATAGCGTCTTTGACCGTGAGCTGCTAGGCATTCACCTCGGGATCAGGCATTTCCGGTGGTACCTCGAGGCCAGACCTTTTACGGTCTTCACCGATCACCGTCCTCTTACCTTCGCCATGGCCAAAATCTCAGACCCATGGTCCGGACGGCAGCAACGGCAACTCGTGGCTATCTCGGAATTTACAACTTACATCCAACTCATTTCGGGAAAACAGAATTCTGTTGCTGATGCTCTTTCTCATGCAGTCGTTACTGAAGGAAACCCTCCCGATCTTCCTGTCAAATCGCCCCAAGAACGACCAATAGCTGTTAATGCAACCCTGACAGCTACGAACGGATTGGATTTCTCAGCTTTCGCTGCGGCCCAGTCTGATGACGAAGCCACGCAAGCTTATCGCTCGGCTGACTCCAGTCTCCGTCTTGAGGATCTACCAATCTCAGGTGGTAATGGCACAATCCTCTACAATGTCTCGACAGGGATTCCAAGGCCCATCGTCCCCGAATCCTGGCAGCGTAAAGTTTTTGACACCATTCACGGCCTCTCACACCCGAGTATTCGAACAACTAGGCGCCTTGTATCACGGAAGTTTATCTGGCAAGGTCTCTCCCGCACAGTCTCCACTTGGGCTAGAGAGTGTCTCTCGTGTCAACGAGCTAAAATTCACAGGCACACCCGCGCCCCGTGTCAAGAGTTCAGAGTCCCGGATGCACGGTTTTCGCACGTCCATATCGACCTTGTTGGTCCGTTGCCACCTTCCAACGGATTCACTCATCTTTTGACCATTGTCGATCGTTTCTCTCGCTGGCCAGAAGCGGTTCCTATCTCTGACACCTCAACACGCGGATTGTCTCTCGCTTTCTTGTCAAATTGGATTGCACGCTTTGGTATCCCCTCAGAGATAACTTCCGACCGAGGCGCCCAATTCACCTCACAACTTTGGGCCGACTTGATGTTCCTCCTCGGCTCCAATGTAATCCGGACAACAGCCTACTACCCACAGGCCAATGGCCTTGTGGAACGTTTCCACCGAAACCTCAAGGATGCCCTCCGCGCACGACTTAACGGACCTCATTGGGTCCTCGAGCTTCCGTGGGTCCTTCTGAGTATTCGTACAGCCCCTTGGCTCTTCATCTGCGGAGCTCGTCTACGGAGCCCCTCTGGTCGTGCCAGGAGATTTCCTTCCTACGCCCAGATCTCAGCTACAACCGGATTTGGTCCTTGATCGCCTTCGTCGAGCTGTCGGAAACCTTCGACCAATCCCTACTTCTGCTCACGGCCTACCTAACACCTACGTTCCCCCTGCTCTGAGCTCTGCTCGGTTTGTGTTTGTTTGCAGGGATGCTGCAAGAAAACCTTTACAGCCCCTATACAACGGGCCCTATCAAGTAGTGGAACGGGGCGAGAAAATCTTTCGACTACAGATTGGGAATCGATTGGAAACAGTCTCGATCGATCGCCTCAAGCCAACACATTTTGAACTTGGTCAACAATACATCCGGCTACCCCGAGGTCACGTGGACGACCTCCGGCTACCGCCCAAAAAAAAACCGACTAAGCGAACGAGATTAGGTCTACTAAGTAAAAAATAAATCGCGCGGAAAACGCTTCACTACAAAAAGCAACGTGACAAAAATACCGACGAAAAAAAGACGAACGACGAAAATACTTCACTACAAAAAGCTTGGCGTCAAAAAGAAGAACGACAAAATTGACTGACTATAAAAGAGCAAGCGATGTATTTACCCGCGACAAAAAAACGGCTATAAAAAGGTCCGCGACAAATTTACGCGCGATAAAATTACAGTAAACTTCCTTTTAGACGTAAGCCTTGGAATAAAAGATAGTGATAGTTCAAAGAAACACCCAAGTATGAAAGAGCCTGTAGAGTAGGGGGTATTATAGAAACCTAATATTAAGATATCAAAATGTATCTACCCGCGAAAGTTGCGTCATAAGAAACTAAATGATCGTAGAAAAATGGATTTTGGTTGACCCCCCCCCCCCCCAAATTGCGTTCAAAGGTTTCGTTATGAAGCAAAACTTTTTTGTCATTACTTATTTTTAAAAAATAGTTTTACAAAATTTAGCTATGATCAATTTATGACTGTAATTTTTGTCAAAAATATTTAGTGCCAATAAATGAACATAAGTGCTGACGCTCCAACCATTTTTTAATAACGTCTCCTACTAGGGTTCATTTATAGTTTCGAGAAGGAAAAAGAAAAAGAGGGTACTCATGTTGATATTTTTGAATTATTTTTTAAATACGTTTGCTTTTCACATCTTAATTTTCATACAGTAACTCCTTAATATGGTTGAGAATATAAATTTATGACGTTGATTATATCCATAAACTTTTGCAGATAATAATATATGACGATTTTTTTTCTCACCTGATAAAAAGAAGTATTGTTAAGGTAACTTGGTATTTTAAAACTTAATTCTTAAAAAAAATATTTTTAGAACTACACCATGAATACATTGATCACGTATTACTAAAAAGTGGCATAGCGGAAGATCAAGCAAATAACTACTTTTAGTAGTCGAAGAACATTAAGACTTGACACTTTTGGTCACTGTTATGGTTACGGATGCAACACCAATGTCAAAATATGGTAAGGAGTAATAAAAAGACTCGAGTTATGTCTTAAAGACCACTTCAGTGGATTATTTGTCTTCTACACATGAAGAAGTTACCATTTAGAGAAGTTTTTAAAACATTTAGATGGTGCACAAAAGGACCCCGACTTATGAAGGTACCATATGAAAATTAATTAATACAGACTTTACCAAACATTCAATAAAAAGTTTTTTTAATACTTGTAGGAAAAGTAAAATACTTAAATCAAAGTTTACTGTATTCTTTAAGCTCAGATAAAAATATTTATACGAAATTACATTAGGAATTCAACAGGAAAATTTTCGAATTCAAGCTTTTGCTACAGTTCTCCAGGAGCACTACATGAGGCAAAATGTCATACCAACCAACAGACGTTTAAGATCCTATATTTCACAAAAAGTCCAGTGAGTCTCACAATAAACTTGTAAAAAAATTCCTAAATTTTTTCGCTCTCTACGGTTTCAAAACCAAGTTAATCCTCTTTTT